>JBBMOL010000523.1:0-196802 GCA_037954665.1 Laguncularia racemosa | reverse complement strand
ATGATTGAAACACATTTCTTAAAGAGAACAATTCGAAGAGATTCAGGTGGCAAGCATACTGGCACGAGTTCCCCAGCGGAGTCGCCATCCTATCGAGTCTAATTTTGAATTTTCCCATTCCTAATCCGATCTATACTAGACCCTATGCTCATCTAATATAGATCCTCGACTTGAGTTAGGAACTTCGTTTAATTTTTTGGAGTCGCCACCCAACTGTTGTTGGGAAATATTGAATTAAGACTAAAGGAGCGGATTAGTCTTAATTTGGACCACTAGTCGTCGTTATTTCCCCTTCTCGTTTTTGAAAGGAGGAAAAGGGAAAACCAGAGTTTCTAAGTTCGAAGGCTAACCTATTAAAACCTTACGGTTACCACCTAATCTTCTAAAATTGTTCCTATTTAGAAATGTGTTTTATTTTGTTTCTGTTACTTTTATTATTTCAAGAAAATGATTTTTTATTTTATTTTATGGGTTGACCCGAATGGGTGCCTACGTACCTGCTATCCAGGATCAAACAAGCTGTAGTTCGCTTTTCTGAAAATTTTAAGTGTGTTTGTGAATTTTAATTTTGAAATCTCTTTCGATTTATGTTTTTACCATTTTTGGGATTTTTTTTCCTAAAAAATCTAAAGTTAAGCTTTAATCTGATTTTTGAAAATGATTTTTAGGGAAAAACATCAATTTTGGATTTATTTGAAGAAAATGATTTTTCTAAGTGATAAAACTCATTTTTTATGATTTCTTTTTTGAATTTTCATGATTTTATGATTTTTATAAATTTTTGTGATTTTATGATTTTTTATAATTTTTTATGATTCTTCTACTATTTTTGTAATTTTTCTAAATTTTCATGATTTTTATTGTTTTTTATTATTTTTATGATTTTTGTTGATTTTTTTTATTATTTTTGAATTTTTGTTAAAAATTTTATCCTAAAACTGTTATTTATTCTACTTTGAAATCTAAAATTTCATTATTACTTCTTCTAATATTTTTATTATTATTTATTTTTCTTTATATTTATTTTATTATTTTTTTCTACATTATTAAATCCTAAAAATCTAATTTCTACATTTTCCTATTTATGGAATAAAACATAAACAAATAAATAACCAACAAATAAATAATCAAATAATAAATTTAATAAATACAAATAAAACAAAATTAAAAATAAATAAATAAATAAAATCCGGGAAATTCGACTTACTTGGATCCGGGTCAGTGCCCGGGTCGGGTCAGATCGGTCGGACACGGCGGCGGAGAGGGCTCGTTCACGACGTTCCGGCGGTCTTTTGCAATGGGTGAGGTGTCGAATCCTAGCTTCTTGAGAGTGCTGAATCCAATGGTGGCGGTGGTTTGCTCCCAGATCGTCTCTTGGTGGTGGTTCAACTCCGGTCGGTGATGCGATTTTGGTTCTCCTCTGGTGCTCTCCGATTTGCTCTCTTTTCTCACTTTCTCTCAATTGTGATATGTGATTTAGATTCCTCTCCTCATCCTCTATTTATAGGCTTTCGAAATCAAGCTGGATAAGCTCGGATTTCCACCGATCGAGGCAAATCGGATCGACGGTTAAATGAACCAACTTCGATTCGTGCAAATCCTTCGATTTGTTGAGATTTGATTCCGATTGGATAATGTTTATCTCAATTCTGTGCAAAAAATCGGATCAAAACGGCCAAAATGCGAAATTTTTCCCCTCGCCGGCGATCTCGGACCGAGGTTAAAGACGATCACGCGCCCGGCGAGTGCGTTCCCTCCAGCCAATCAAATGCTGCCACGTGTCCTAGGTAAATGAAAAAATCGCAAAACGCGGAAACTGCTTCCCCCGCTTTTCGAACCCGCAACCTCGCACCCGTACGCACCCACTTAGCTACGGCTCGGACCAGCTGAGCTAGCCCATTTTCCTGATTTTGTTTATTTCGCAAATTGCATATATGCAATGCGATTTTTTTATTTTTTTGTATTTTTTGAAATTTCAAAAATTTGTAAAAATTATTTATTATTTATTATTGCCATTTCTGAAATCATTTTTCAAAATTGATGTTTTTTCCTATTTATTTTTATTTTTTGAATATTTTTAATTATTTATGCTAAATTACGGAAAAATTAGAAAAATTGGAAAAAATTAAGAATTGATTATTATCAATTATTATTCATTCCTAGGGCAAAAATGTGGTGTTTACAAACTGGTTTCGATTTTGAGGTTTTTAGGTTTTTCAATGCTTCCTAGATTTACTGTCTCCACCGGCTCGTCGATTGAAATTCCACTCTGTTCATGTTTTGGCCAATTTTCTTGTATTATTTCGTGGTCAAGGATATCGCCTCCAACAACTGACCCAGCAGCGTTGGAAATGATATTAGTGTTTATATTTTTCTACCTGCGCGAAATGTCCCTGATGTTCGATGGCAGGAGATCTGGGTGAAGTAAAATGAAAGCAAAGATATATATAAGTAAGACAAACTGTAATTAAATTATAAAGAAGTCTCAATAAAAATGGTTTAACAATCGTTCTCTATCCTTGAGCTGACCTAGAGCTATCAATAGGATAACAGAACCAATTATTAAGAGCTGGATGCTGTTTGGACATGCGAGGGGTTGGGCTCCCATTGCTGACGTCTTCTTCGCTTATCCTTGGCTCTTGAATGATAGTTGCTTTTCTGAAAGATTGCTGTGTGGCTTGGCTTCTCTTTCGTCCTGCCTTTGACACCTCTGGCTTGTGCTTATTCCCGAGCTGTAGGAACGTACCCCAGTCCAAACGTCCCTTGCTGCCCCTCCTTAAACTGATGGCCTTCCTTGCTGGTCACCACATTCACTTCGTTGAATATCTGGAGACCAAGATCTTCAGACCCATCCTCCCCGATATACGATATGGCGGTTTCTTTGTAGATGGTATAATCCTACTCGCCCAGCACAGTGACTATCTGCCCATTTACAATAAATTTGACCGTTTGATGAAGACTGAAGGGTATGGCTCTGGCAGTATGTATCCAAGGCCTTCCCAAAAGTAGGTTGAAAGACCTTAGGATGTCGAGGACTTGAAAACAGATGTAGAACACTTGCAAGCCAATCTCTACCGACAAGTTTATCTCCCCTACTATGTCTCTTTTTAACCCGTCAAAAGGCCTGACCACCGTCGAGCTGGGTTTAATATTGCTTGGATCGATCCCCAATAAGTTGAGGGTAGCCAATGGGCACACATTCAGGGACGACCCGTTGTCGATGAGTACTCGGGAAACGATCGTGTCGCTGCACCTTACCACTATGAATAGTGGTTTTGTATGTTGGTCATCTTCTCCTAGCTCTTCAGGGGAGAAAGATATTTGGTCCATGGTGAAAATAGAATCCGCCACGTGACTTATTTTGTCTGTAGCAATGCCTTCTGGGACTTGAATCTGTTTGAGCACTTTGAAGAGTGCTTCCCTGTGGGGCTCAGAGGCTGTATGGAGGCCCATGAGTGATATTTGTGCTGGAACCTTGTTTAGCTGTTCCATGATCTTATATTCACTCGCTTTGACCATTTTTGTAAATGCAGCGAGCCCCTCTTCTTCTTCCTCCCCTTTCTCCGCGTTGGGCTCTTCAGTCGAGATTTTATATTTCAGGTCATAGACTCTCCCAAAGCAGGTGATTCCTCTCACCATAGGGGGTCGCTCTTGCTCGAGGGTCTGATAGTCAAACGGTGCGGCCTTGTACCTCTCTGCAGGTATTAGGACATTGAACACATATCTCTTCTTCGGGATTTGTATCTCGGTTGACTGTCCCTCATAGCATTTTATGACTCTTGGCTTTTGATTTAAATTGATCATGTTTACAAATTTCCCCCCTTCTTTTGACGGGTTATCCTCTTTTTTAAACTCGGGCCCCCATCCGCTAGGCGGCCCATATACAGTTGGGGTATAAAAATAGTTCACCATGTATTTGAATCTCCCGTGTGATTCTCCTAAGGTGCCGACTGTTGGGTCTCCGGCTAACCATCTCTTTTTGATGTGTGACTTGGGGGTTTTCTCTAGAGCTTGACGGGAATGCCTTTTCTGCTGGTCCTTCGCCTTTTGCTTAGAGGCTTCTTTGGGAGCCGACTCTTCAGATGCGATCATATTGATGGTGGGCTTGTGATTAGGTAGCGGATTGGTGTTGACATTGGGTGCTGGGGTGTTAACAAAATCCAGCTGCATAATCTTGGCATTGATCAAATCCTGGATTTTGTGTCAGAGCCTCCAATATCTGTCTGTAGAATGCCCCTCTTGGCCCATATGATAGTCACATTTGAGGCTTGGGTCGAAGTTTCTGGGCTTGTACCGATCATTTGGGATTTCAAAGCTGAGCAAGTTATCCGCCCATAGCCGAGCAAAGACTTGGCTGAGCGGGATCGGAATTGGGGTGAACTGTCTTGGGACTCTAGTAGCCTGGGTGTGATTTGTCGTGGAGTGCTGGTCTGGGGCACTTGTAGTCTGGAATGTCACACGAGTCCCAGCTTTGTCTGTTTTATTGGAGTTGACTATGCTGACGGTAGACTCTTTGGCTCTATTACCCTCCAAGGGCCTTTGTGATGGTGTGACCCTGGGAGGATCCATTGTTTGAAGTCTTCCTGTGGTGATGGTGCTTTCAATTCGGCACCCTGCAGCTACTACTTCTGCAAAACTGGATGATGTCTGGCCCACCAGATGTGAGAAGTAGGTCTTGTCTAGAGTGTTGACGAATATGGATGTCAACTCTTTCTCAGAAATTGGGGTTGCTACCCTGGCAGCTTGAGCTCTCCATTGCTGAGCATACTCTTTGAAAGACTCAGTGTGTCTCTTTCGAAGACTTCCTAGATCAATCACTGAGGGGGCGACTTCAATATTAAACTTGTACTGGTTATAAAACGCCTGAGCAAGCCTTTCCTAGGTGTTGACCTGATTGAAATCCAGGTGGGCATACCAGAGTAATGCGGGACCTGTAAGGCTATCCTGGAATGTCTGGATCATCAGTTGGTCATATTGAGTATACTTGCTCATTTTCTGGGCGTATAGCCTTGTGTGAATTTTGGGGCATCCAGTACTGCCATACTTCTCAAATTCCGGGGTCTTGAATTTATCAGGGTACACCTCTTCCCTGTATGTTTGGCAGATGGTGATTCCGGCTTGCTTGAAATCGTCAAGCCCCTCTATTTTTTCATCTTGTCAGCCAGCTGTTAGAAGAGTCTTTTTTCCATCTCTTTCTGTCTATCCTCCATCTCTTTTTTCAAGTCATCAGAGGTTGGACCTTGGTTGATTCTCGGCTCATACTCAAAGGCCGGGTTGAGGTGGGAATTGATTTCCTCATATTCTGGAGGCTGCCCCTCCACTGCCTTCCCTTTTCTAGCCCGTGAATGTTCTTTTTGAGTCGGCTGGGTGGTGCGAAGGAGGCCAATGCTTTCAGTCAGGAGGTTGTACTTGTGCAGCTAGCTGCCGGACCGTTTGTTCCAGGGATACAATCCTAGAGTCTGAAGCAGCGTCAGCACTTGTGTTGTTGCGGTTGTCGCCATTGTTTGCCATTTTTTGTTCTTAAACGTGTGTAAATTGGGCTTCTGGGAGGGTTCGGTTGTTTGGGAGCTATTTTGATACCTAGCGCACATTTTTTTCTTTTAGTATAATGTATGTAAATGTGATGCATGTGCCACACAGATACTAAAATAAAAGGGGCCAACAATTAATTGATGATGTAATATTGAAACTTTTTATTAATATTAGAAATTTTGGAGTTCGATACTTAAAAAAAAAACGAAAGAGTACAATGATAATCTATTTCTTAGCTTTCTTAGTCTTCTGTTGTGGAGACTCAGGTTTCTCGTTGATGACGGCTTCTAATTCCTTGACCCTGGCTTAGGTCTTCTCCAGCTGAGCTTCCAAGGCCTTGTTCTTTTGATAGGATTCTTTGAATCGGTCTTTCTAGATATCCTTTTTATAATATGCAGCTTCAAAATATACTTCCATTCGGGTCCTAACCTACTCTAGGTAGATTTCTAGCTCCGGATTTACCTTGTCTAGCTTAGGTTGGGTGACATCTAGGACCCGGTATGCTCTTTCCCCTGTCTGATACAGCTAGTAGATCACGAACTCCCTGGTAGCTCGATGTTTGCCCACTTCGCCATCCAACTCTCTGAGGTCTACATTCAGGCTCTCAATTTTGGCTTCCCAAAGTGCCTTGACCTCTGCCAGCTTAGCAAATTTCTCAACTACTAGTAAGTTCGGATCTTGATACTCAAATGTGATTCCCTCTAGCGAGGGCCGATAAAATATGTCTTGAATAGTACCGAACTGGCGGACCACCGAGTTGGGATGATAACCTATACATCCGTTGATTCCGATCAGAGGCCAGGCTTGAAAGTTACTGCAGGTTAAAATAATTTTGTCGCAGAACTCCATCTGGCTGTCCATAGAATGTCATCGGCATTGAAACTTCTAAGCACTTCTACCCAACTATGGCTAGTAAGGTCGTTGGGTAGCTTTATCTTCTCTATGCAGGAGTCCACGAGATCCACTTGTTGAGCCAAGGTTTTCCGAGCCATGTTCAGCCCAAAACACTTGAGGTGGCTTACAAACCATATCAGTATAAGGTTGATATTTGAGCGGAGGATCTCATGGCCTTTTTTCTTAACAAAGTTTAAGTTCCGGATTTGTTCAGCCAATAGAGCCGGGATGTCAGATTTTCCTTCCAGTAACTGGGCCACTAATTCTGCAACTCGGTAGTGGACATAGAAAGTTCCGGTGGGGAATAGTATGGTGGCGAAAGCTGTCAGGATGAAAGCATTCACCCTTCTTTGTCTATAAGTCTTGGGGTCCCCACACAGTATGTCTTTCTGTCCCCATTATCTTATCGGGCGATGAACCAGGCTTCCAACTCGTCCATCCGTATGCAGTATCCGTTACAGTCTACTAAGGCCTTGTTGACTGCTGTTTTGCGGATACCCAGGAGTCTACTGAAAATACCGGTTGGCCCGGCCTCAAGATCTGGTACATAGACTTGGTTGGTTAGTGCTGGAACCTGTAGCAGCTGGGTGTACTCTTCCAGAGTAGGAGTAATCTCATGTGGCCCGATGAAGAAAGCCACGAGCTCTATTTCCCATAAGTGGAGCATGGCCCGTACCAAGGGCAAGTTCATCTTCATCTTCATTAGTGAGAGGATGGGCCCTATTTTCTGTTGGATGAAGGCCTGCTCTTTTGGGTTGTATAGGGTGAACCAATGGTCTACTACCAATTTCGGATCCAGAGGTTTGCACACTCGGATTTCTTTGCGGAGGAGGTGATCAACTGCGGTACTAGCCATTTATTACAACAGAAATTTCCTATTACAATAAGAACTATGTTACAATGAAAGCATTACAGGGAAATGTATCTGAACTCCATAAATAGAACAAAATATTACATTATCAATCTATTGTCAGCCCATGATGTTATGTATGCAAATAGGTAGGTTCTAACAGGTCCCCAAGCTCTATGGCCTCCCGTATTCTCGGAGAAATGGACCTCAGGCCATATCGAAGCATTGGGTGGGGTAGCCTAATCAGTCCTGAACGGTGATCATATCACTTCGCCTGAAACCTACACAATGCCCCCCCGTCTTAGTGTCTGAAGACAGCCCGAGTTTGACCGTATCTACTCACACAATTGTATGCATGCAGACTCAATAACTAAAGTAAATAGCTGAATTCTAACCTTTAGCTAAATCTCTGAAAGGTTAGCAATAATATAACAAATCAAAAAACATTTCTCAGAAAGGAACAATTTGAGGAGATTCAAGTGGCTAGCCTACTAGAGATGTGTCCCCTAGCGGAGTCGCCATCCTGTCGAGTCTAATTTTTTTTATTTCCCATTTCTAATCCGATCTATACTAGACCCTATGCTCATCTAATGTAGATCCTCGACTTGAATTAGGAATTTTGTTTTATTTTGGAGTTTGCCACCTAACTATGGTTGGAAAAAATTGAATTAGGGACTAATTGAGCAGATTAATCCCAATTTAGACCACTAGTCGTCGTGATTTCCTTTTTCATTTTTGTGAAAAGAGGAAAGGGAAAACCAGAGTTTCTGGATTCGGAGGCTAACCTATTAAAACTCTAAGATTTACCATCCTAATCTCCTAAAATTTAAACCTTATCCAGAAATGTCTTTTATTTTATTTTTTGTTGTCTTTTATTGTGTTTTTGAGTGAATTATTATAAGAAAATGATTTTTTTTTTTATTTTTAAGGGTTTGTCCCAAATTGGTGCATACGTTTCCTGCTATTCAGGATCAAACTTTTCCATAGTTCGCTTTTCCTGAAAAACTTTAGTGTGTTTATGAATTTTAATTGTGAAATTTCTTCTAATTTTATATTTTTACCATTTTTAGTATTTTTTCTAAAAAAAAAATCTAAGCCTAATCTTGTAATTTGATTTTTTGAAAATGATTTTTTAAAAGAAAAACCAATTTTGGATTTTTTTAAAGAAAATGATTTTTCAAAATGATAAAAATTTCATTTTTTTTTTTTTAATCTTTCTCTATTAAAATTTTTATTATTTTTATAAAAAATTTATAACTTTCGATTTTTTTAATTTTTTTTGATTTTTATTAATTTTTATTAAGAATTTATTACTTTTTTTTTTTCCCTACAAAAAATCTAAGTTTTTATTATTTTTTTTCTAATATTTTTTTTTTTTTTTTAAAAATTTTTCCATTTTTATTATTTTTATTAAAATTTTTATTTTTTTTTTATCCAAAATTAAACCTAAAAAAAAATCAAATTTTAAATTTTTTTTTTTTTAAAATTTAAAAAACAAATAAATAAAAAATAATTGAAATAAAAAAAATAAAAAAAAATAAAAAAAATGAAAAAAAACAAAAATCGATTACGGGGCCCCAATCAGTGCGTGGGTGGGCAAAGCGGGTTCGGGGGTCGTCGGACTGGGGCTGGGGTCGTTGGGGTTTTTCCAGGTCTGTTTGTCGAAAAAATCTTTTCAAGTTTGGGATGACTCCGATGAGGGTGGGTTTTTTTTTTGTAAAAACCACCCTAACGGGGTCAAAGAGTGGGAGGGTTTTTGGAGGAAAACCGGCGGGGCCGGGATGCTTTTTTTTTCTTTCCTTTTCAATTCCTTTATCACCCCCTTTTCTCTGTTTCTACCTCTCCTCCGTCTCATTTATAGGCATTGAACCCACGGTGGATAAGTCGGATCTCGACGCGGGGGGGGTTTTCCCCTTTTTTAAAAAATTGATTTTACCCAGATTAGAGCTTTTTTTGGGATTTACAGTTTTGTCGGTAAACCAAAAAAGTTGGAAAAATCAATTTATTCCCCCAGATTTTTTCCACTTTTTTCTCCCCTTTTTTCTTCGGGGTCGAGGGGGAAAAAAGATGGCACCGCTTGGCGCGTGCGGGGGGGCAATTCGAGGTGCCACGTGGAGTGGGGGAAAAAAAAAAAAAAAAGGGCAAAAAGTCCCTTTTGCCCGGATTGACCCTCCCCCTCCCTTCCCCCCGCGCCCAAGCGTCCCAAGCCAGCAGTTGGCTAAATCTCAGTTTTTTTATTACAAATTGTATAGTGTTTGTTTTTTTTTTTATTTTAAAATTTTAAAAATTGTTGATTTAAATTTTTGAATTTTTCCCCCATTTAACCCTTCTGACTAGCCCCTATGTCATCAAAAAGCCCTCGATTGAGTTGGAATTGTTTTTTTTGGATCCCCCCCAACGTTGTTGGGAAAAATTAATTAAGACAAAAGGAGGGTTTATCTTAATTTGGACCCTAATGTCGTGATTTCCTTTTTCTCTTTTTTGTAAAAGGGAAAAAATAAAAACCCCGGTTTAAGTTCGGAGGCTAACCTATTAAAACCTTACGGTTACCACCTAATCTCCTAAAATTATCTCTATCTAGAAATGTCTTTTATTTTATTTCTGTTGCCTTTTATTGTGTTTTTGAATGAGTTATTTGAAAAAAAATGATTTTTTTATTTCATTTTATGGGTTGACCCAAATGGGTGCCTACGTACCTGCTATTCAGGATCAAACAAGCCGTAGTTCGCTTTTCCTGAAAAGATTTAGTGGGTTTGTGAATTTTAATTTTGAAATCTCTTTTGATTTATGTTTTTACCATTTTTGGGATTTTTTCTAAAAATCTAAAACCTAAGCTTAATAATTTGATTTTTGAAAATAATTTTTGGGGGAAAACATCAATTTTGGATTTATTTGAGAAAATGATTTTTCTAAGTGATAAAACTATTTTTTTTTTATTAATTTTTTCTTTAATTTTAATTTTTTGTGATTTTTTATCATTTTTATGATTCTTTTATTATTTTTAAATTTTTATGATTTTTTAAGTTTTTATAATTTATTTATATTTTTTTTAATTTTTCATAATTTTTGTGCATTTTGTTTTATTAAAAAATTTTCTCCTAGTTCTACCCTATTTCAAAAATCTAAAGTTTTATTATTATTTTTTTCTAATATTTTCATTATTTTCTACATTTTATTATTTATTATTTTGATTATATTTTTTTCTTTTTATTTTTTATACTATTAACTCCTAAAAAATCTAATTTCTAACATTTTTCTATTTATTGAAATATAAATAACACATAAGTAAATAAAAAATAAATAAATAACAAAATTAATAAATCAAATAAATAAATAAAACGGAAAATCGACTTACTTGGATCTGGGTCAGTGCGCGGGTCGGGTCGAAGCAGGTTGGACACAATGGCGAGGAATGCTCGTTGACGGCGTTCCGGCGGCCTTTTGCAGCGGTTGCGGTGTCGAATCCTAGGTTATCGAGGGTGAGGAATCCAATGGTGGCGGTGGTTTGCTCTAGAAACGCCCCTTGGTGGTTGCTCAACTCTTGATCGGCGGTCGCGGCTCGAAACTCCTCCGGTGGACTTCGATTCTCTCTTTTCTCTTACTTTCTCTCGCTTTTGATCTCTGTTCTGGCTTCCTCACTTCATCCTCTATTTATAGGCTCTTGAAATTGAGTGGATACGCTCGGATTTCCACTGATCGAGGCAAATCGTATTTGCGGTTAAATGAAACAACTCCGATTCGTGTAAATCCTTTGATTTGTTGAGATTTGATTCCAATTGGATGATGTTTATCTCAATTCTGTTGAAGATCTGTTGGATTTATGCAAAACATCGAATCGAAACAGCTGAAATTCGAATTTTTCTCCTTGCCGGCGATCTTGAATCGAGGTTGAAGATGATCACGCACCCGGCGCGTGCGTTCGCTCCAGCCAATCAGATGCTACCACGTATCCCGGGTAAATGAAAAAATTTGCAAAACGCGGAATCTGCTTCCCCGCGTTTCAAACCCCTGACCTCGCACCTGCACGCACCCGCCTGACCAAGACTCGGACCAGCTGAACTAGCCCATTTTCTTGTTTTTTGTTTATTTCGCAAATTGCATATATGCAATGCGATTTTTTTATTTTTTTTGTATTTTTTGAAATTTCAAAAATTTGTAAAAATTATTTATTCCTTATTATTGCCATTTCTGAAATCATTTTTCAAAATTGATGTGTTTTCCTATTTATTTTTTATTTTTTGAATATTTTTCTTATTTTTGCCAAATTAGAGAAAAATTGGAAAAATTGGAAATTGATTATTATTGATTCTTAGGGCAAAAATGGAGTGTTTACAGTTGCCCCTCTTTGTAGTAAAGTTTGAAAAACTTAACTACAAAGACAAGAAAGACGCCATTTTTGGCCTCTTGATTTGAATAGATAACGTCTTGTTTTGGCTGATTATCTGGAAATTGGTTTCTGTGGGAAAATGCTCCAAGAGCTAATAATCCCACGAGTTTAAAATGGTCCTAACAATTTAGAGTAATGTTCCTTCCCAAAAAGCGCTTTATAGGCTGACTAATTGGCAATAGGAAACATCTCAAGCATTGTTTAGGTGTGTAGAATAAATGATGATAGGAAGCGTCTTATCAGACTAGCAACCTTGAAAAGAAAATTATCTTAGGAAGCGCCCTGATGAGCTGGCTACCTGTCAACAGAAGCGTCTGACTAGACTAGCAACTGTTTGGAAAAATACCTCCAAAAAGTGCTCATTGAGCTGACTAATCGGTTATTAGAAGTTTGAAAAAGTGCTCCTATGAGCTGATAATTGATAGATTCGAAAAGTGCTCCTCTGAGCTAACTAATCGATGGGTTCGAAAATCGCTCCTCTGAACTACTAATCGAGGGAGTCTAGGAAAGTGCCCCTTCTTTGGGCTAACTGACCTATAGCGGGAAGTGTCTTCTTAGACTAACGACCCTAGGGGAAATGTCTCAAAAAGTGCCCCTATGGGCTGACCTTGAGACAAGATATTTAGGAAGTGCCCCTCTTGGGCTGACTAATCTATAGTGGGACGTGTCTTCTTAAACTAATGACCCTGGGGGAAATGTCTCAAAAAGTGTCCCTATGGGCTTACCTTGAGACAAGATATTTAGGAAAGTGCCCTCTTGGGCTGACTAACCTATAGCGGACGTGTCTTCTTAGACTAACGACCCTGGGGGAAATGTCTCAAAAAGTGTCCCTATGGGTTGACCTTGAGACAAAATATTTAGGAAAGTGCCCCTTTTGGGCTGACTGACCTATAGCGGGATGTGTCTTCTTAGACTAACAACCCTGGAGAAAATGTCTCAAAAAGTGCCCCTATGGGCTGATCTTGAGACAAAATATTTAGGAAAGTGCCCCTCTTGGGCTGACTGACCTATAGCGGGACGTGTCTTCTTAGACTAACGACCTTGGAGAAAATGTCTCAAAAAGTGCCCCTATGGGCTGACCTTGAGACAAAATATTTAAGAAAGTACCCCTCTTGGGCTGACTGACCTATAGTGGGACGTGTCTTCTTAGATTAACGACCCTGGGGAAAAATGTCTCAAAAAGTGCCCCTCTTGGGCTGACTGACCTATAGCGGGACGTGTCTTCTTAGACTAACGACCCTAGGGGAAATGTCTCAAAAAGTGCCCCTATGGGCTGACCTTGAGACAAGATATTTAGGAAGTGCCCCTCTTGGGCTAACTAATCTATAGCGGGACGTGTCTTCTTAGACTAATGACCCTGGGGGAAATGTCTCAAAAAGTGTCCCTATGGGTTGACCTTGAGATAAGATATTTAGGAAAGTGCCCCTCTTGGGCTGACTAACCTATAGCGGGACGTGTCTTCTTAGACTAACGACCCTGGGGGAAATGTCTCAAAAAGTATCCTTATGGGCTGACCTTGAGACAAAATATTTAGGAAAGTGCCCCTCTTGGGCTGACTGACCTATAGCGGGACGTGTCTTCTTAGACTAACGACCCTGGAAAAAATGTCTCAAAAAGTGCCCCCTATGGGCTGACCTTGAGACAAAATATTTAGGAAAGTGCCCCCTCTTAGGCTGACTAACCTATGATAAAAATGTCTCAAAAAGGTACCTTTGGGCTGACCTTAAGAGAGGATATTTAGGAAAGTGTCCCTCTTGGGCTGACTAACTTATGATAAAAATGTCTCAAAAAGGTGACCCTATGGGCTGACCTTAAGAGAGGATATTTAGGAAAGTGCCCATCTTGGGCTGACTAACCTATTAAAGGGGATGCTTAGACAAGTGCCCCACTATGAGCTGACTCATCTTATGCTTTTTAATATGCTTTCTACTGACTGAGCTAAATGATGTGATGTTTTTCATGATATGATGATAGTTATTCATTTTAATATGCTTGCCAATTTATCGTGGATGGCAACCAAACAACTGAACCTTCGTGCTGGTTTACTTCTGCTTCACTTCTTGTCATCTTGACACGGGGTTGAAAATCTTGATGTGCTTCCTTTCTTGTGCGCATGGCTCTTTTGCCGGTGGTGTTATCCTACTAATGCGCTAAGTTTTAATGCTCAAGAATAGATAGAATTATATTACAAAACTTATTGAGATTCATTATTATTTTAGTGTTTATCATTTATCGGTGAAGTGATGGGTAATGTGTTTAAGGATATTTGTTGCGATGAGAATCGATTGGGATTATTGACCATTCAGGGACATTAACTTTGCTTGTAAAAAGTAAAAACTCGACTCAACGAAATTTGTATCGAACATTAGCTTTCATAAACATTGGCAAAATTTCAATTCCCTTACCTAAGGATAGTACATCTTTACAGCATCTGTGTTAATGGGGTCTCTCAATTCCGAACCATCCATTTGAGTCAGTATCAAAGCACCTCCTGACAGAACCTTTTTCACCACATAAGGGCCTTCATAGTTTGGGGTAAATTTCCCTCTGGAGTCTTGGGCATTCGGGAGAACCTTCCTTAGCACCAGATCCCCTTCTTTGAAGTATCGGGGCCTCATTTTCTTGTTAAATGCTCAGGCCATCCTTTGTTGGTAACATTGGCCATGACATAGTGCGGTAAGTCTTTTTTCATCAATCAGATTCAACTGATCAAGCCTCTTCTTTACCCAATCTGATTCGGTTAGCTGAGTTTCTGACAAGATTCTGAATGATGGTATTTTGACTTCAACTGGTAGCACTGCTTCGGTACCATATACCAATGAATATGGGGTAGCTCCAGTAGATGTTCTTATTGAAGTCCTATAAGCCATGAGAGCAAACGGTAACATTTCTTGCCAATCTTTGTAAGTAGTTGTCATTTTCTCGATGATCTTTTTTATATTCTTGTTAGCTGCTTCTATTGCCCCATTCATCTGAGGTCGGTAAGGAGTTGAATTTCTATGGTTTATGCAGAATTGTTGACATAAACCTGTTATCGATTTGTTGTTAAGATTGGTGCCGTTGTCAGTGATGACAGACTCAGGAACTCATATCGGGCTATTATGTCCCTTTTCAAGAAGCGGACTATTACCCCTTTGTGACATTGGCATATGACGAAGCTTCTACCTATTTGGTGAAGTAATCAATCGCTACCAATATAAACCTGTGGCCATTGGATGCTGTCGGAGTGATTGGGCCAATTATGTCGATTCCCCACATGGAGAAAGGCCATGGTGCTGACAACAAATGTAGCTCATTGGGCGGAGCATTTATCCGGTTTGTGTATACTTGACACAGATGATAGTGCTTGACATATTTTATGCAATTTGATTCCATGGTTAACCAATAGTATCCTAACCTCATGATTTTTCGGGCTAACATGTAGCCATTCATATGAGGTCCACATACTCCTTCGTGTACCTCTTTCATCAGTTCGCATGCTTCATTTTCGTCCACACATCTCAATAAGGTGGTATCAGATGATCTTTTGTAGAGTATAAACCCATTTAGTAAGAAATGGCTTGCTAACCTTCTGAGTGTTCTTTGGTCATTCTTGCTAGCCATTTCAGGGTATTTACTTTCTTGGAGAAAGATCCTGATGTCGTGATACCAGGGCTTGTCATCTTGTACTTTTTCAATGGTTAAACAGTAGGCGGGCCGATTTTCGATGTCTATCTTCATCGGTTGGATTTCGACTCCCCCTGTTATCTGGATCATAGATGCTAGTGTGGTTAGTGCATCTGCAAACTGATTCTGAGTTCTTGGGATGTATGTGAAAGTGATTGCCTTGAATTCTTCGATTAGCTCTGTCAAGTGTTGATGATACGGTACTAGTTTAGGGTCTTTAGTCTTGTATTCCCCTCTTGTCTGTAGTATAATGAGCGACGAATCTCCATATACTTCTAATTCGCGGATTTCCATTTGGCAGGCCATTTTAAGGCCAAGAATGCATGCCTTATATTCCGCGATATTATTGGTATAGGGAAATGTAAGTCTTGTCGCTGCAGGGAATTGAGTGCCATCTAGGGATATCAATACTGCCCCAACTCCGCAACCGAATACGTTGGCGGCTCCATCGAAAAACAATTTCCATTTCGGGTTTTGCTCTATCTCAAAGTCCTCTACCGGTATATCTTTCACTGTTAATTTATTTTCGTCCGGGAATTGGGCTTGTAGTTCTTGGGAATCTGTCTCGATAGGGTGTTCTGCCAATTGGTCGGCTAAGGCTTGCCCTTTCATCGAGTTCTGATTTATGTATGTGATGTCAAACTCGGATAGGAGCATTTTCCATTTAGAGATTCTCCCTATCAAAGCTGGTTTCTCTGCCAAGTATTTCAAGGGATCATGCTTTGCCAATAGCTCAATATGATAGTAAAGGGAGTATTGCCTTAGTCGATGCATGACCCAAAATAGAGCACAACAAGTCTTCTCCACCTCTGAGTACCTTTGTTCCCCGTCTGTGAATTTCTTGCTCAAATAATATATGGAATGCTCTCTTCCCTCTTCATCTTTCTGCCCCAGCACACAACCCATGGATTCAGGGAGTATTGTGAGGTATAAGAATAAGGGCTTTCCTTGCTTCGGGACTATCAAGACCGAAGGTTTTATAAGGTAGTCTTTGATCGTCCTGAATGCTTCTTCGCATTTGGCGTCCCATTCTACTGTGGCGTTCTTCTTCAACAGACGGAATAGTAGCCGGCACTTATCGGTGAGTTGTGAGATAAAACGAGCTATATAATTTAATCTTCCCAGTAAGCTTCTTACTTCTTTAATGGAGCGTGGGGAAGGTAACTCTAATATAGACTTTACCTTGTCAGGATCGATTTTAATGCCCTCCTGGCTTATGACAAACCCTAACAATTTCCCCGTTGTGACCCGAAAATGCATTTCTCTAGGTTTAACTTGAGCTGGAATTTTCTCAGTCGCTTAAACAATTTCCTCATGATATCTATATGGCTTTCTCCTTCCTTAGATTTGGCTATCATGTCGTCGATGTATACTTCAACCTCTCAGTGCATCATGTCATGAAGTATCGCGACCATGGCTCTCTGATACGTTGCCCCGGCGTTTTTCAAACCGAAGAGCATGACTTTGTAATAGAAAGTTCCCCACATTGTGATGAAATTCGTTTTGGTTTTATCTTCTTCAGCCATTTTTATTTGATTATATCCTGAGAAACTGTCCATGAATGAGAAAAGATGGTTTCCCGCAGTGTTGTCCACTAAAACATCAATGTGAGGTAGGGGGAAGTTATCCTTTGGCGTAGCTTGGTTTAAGTCCCAGAAGTCTACGCATACGCGTACTTTTCCATTCTTTTTCATAACAGGGACTATATTTGCTACCCATTCTAGGTAATCGGATACTTCGATGAACCCTATTTCTAGCAGTTTCTTGACTTTTTCCTTAATCTTTAGCAAGATGTCAGGCATAAATCTTCTCAGTTTTTTTTTTTAGCTTTGACATCTTCCCTTATGGGGAGCCTATGAACCACTATTGATTGGTCAAGTCTTGGCATGTCACCATATGACCAGGCGAACACATCTGCATATTCTGTTAATAGCTCGGTTATCTCACATTTTTGCTCGGCACTCAGACTGGTCCCGATTTTGAGGTTTTTAGGTTTTTCCATGCTTCCTAGATTTACTGTTTCCACCGGCTCGTCAATCGAAATTCCGCTTTGTTCATGTTTTTGCCAATTTTCTTGTATTATTTCGTAGTCAAGGATATCGCCTTCAACAACTGACCCAGCAGCGTTGGAAACGATATCAGCGTTTTTATTTTCTACCTGTGCGAAATATCCCTAGTGTTCGCTGGTAAGAGATCTGGGTAAAGTAAAGATGAAAGCATGTATATAAGAAAAAAAAAACAGATTGCAATTGAATTGATAAAGAGTCTCAATAGAATTTGTTCAATAATCATTCTCTATTTTTGAGCTGACCTAGAGCTATTGATAGGATAACAAAACCAATTATTCAGAGCCGGATACTAATTGGACGTGCGGGGGGTTGGGCTCCCATTGCTGACGTCACCTTCGCTTATCCGAGGCTCTTGAATGATATTTGCTTTCCGGAAAGATTGTTGGAGGGGTGGAATGCACATCGGGGTGTTGCTTGGCTTTTCCTTCATCTTGCCTTTGACACCTCTGGCTTGTACCTCTTCTTGGGGTGTAGGAATGTAGTCAATGCTGCTGTTGTTGCCACTGCTTGCCATTCTGGTTCTTGAATGGATCCAGATTGGGCTTCTGGAAGATTCAATTGTTTGGAAGCTATCTTTAATACTTGGCACGCATTTTTTTTCTTTTTTAGTATAATGTATGCAAATGTGATGCATGTGTCATACATATGCTAAAAATAAAAAGGGTTGACAATTGATTGATGATGTAATATTGAAACTTTCACTTTTATTAATATTGGAAATTTTGGAGTTCAAAAGAAAAATAAAAGATTACAAACGATGATCTATTTCCTAGCTCTTTTGGTCTTCTGTTGTGGAGGCTCAGGCTTCCCGTTGATGACAGCTTCCAGTTCTTCGACTCTGGCCTTGGTCTTTTCTAACTGAGCTTCCAAGGCTTTGTTCCTTTGGTCGGACTCCTTGAATCGTCCTTTCCAGATGTCTTTCTTATAATCTGCAGCTTCAAAGTATACCTCCATCCGGGCCTTGACCTGCTCTAGGTAGATTTCTAGCTCTGGATTTATCTTGTCTAGCCTCGGTTGAGCGACATCTGGAACCCGGTATGCTCTTTCCCCTGTCTGGTACAGCTGGCGGATTACAAACTCTCTGGTGGCTCGGTGCTTTCCCACTTCGCCATCTAGCTCCCCGAGGTCTACATTCGGACTTTCAATTTTTGCTTCCTAAAGTGCTTTGACCTCTGCCAGCTTAGCAAACTTTTTAGCCACCAGCAAGTTCGGATCTTGGTACTCGAAGGTAATTGCTTCCAGTGAGGGCCGATAAACTATGTCTTGGATAGTACCAAACTGGCGGACCACTGAATTGGGGTGATATCCAATACATCCATTGATTTCGATCAAAGGCACGGCTTGAAAATTACTATAGGTCAAAATAATTTTGTCGCAGCAACCCCACCTGGCTGTCCACAGAATATCCTCGACACTGAAACTTCTAAGCACTTCTACCCAACTGTGGCTGGTAAGGTCGTCGGGTAGCTTTATCTTTTCTACGCATAAATCCACAAGGTCCAACTGCTGGGCCAAGGTTTTCCGGACCATGTTCAGCCCGAAACACTTAAGGTGGCTTACGAACCATATCAGCATAAAGTTGATGCTTGAGCGGAGGATCCCATGGCCTTTTTTCCTGAGGAAGTTTAAGTTCCGAATTTGTTCAACCAATAGAGCCGGGATGTAAGATCTTCCTTCCAGGAATTGGTTCACCAGCTCTGCAACGCGGTAGTGAACATAGAAAGTTCCGGTAGGGAATAGTATGGTGGCGAAAGCTGTCAAGATGAAAGCATTCACCCTTCTCTATCTGTAAGTCTTGGGGTCCCCACACAGTACGTCTTTTTTATCCCCATTGTCTTCTCGGGCAATGAACCAGGCTTCCAAATCGTCCATCCATATGCAGTATCCATTACAGTCTGCTAGGGCTTTGTTGACTGCTGTTTTGCGAATACCTAGTAGTCTGCTGAAGGTACCGGCTAGCCCGGCCTCGAGATCTGGCACATAGATTTGATCAGTCAGTGCTGGAGCCTGTAGCAGCTGGGTGTACTCTTCCAGGGTAGGGGTGATTTCATGTGGCCCGATAAAGAAAGCTGCGGACTCTACTTCCCATAACTGGAGCATGGCCCGTACCAAAGGCAAATTCACCTCTATTTTTGTTAGTGAGAGGATGGGCCCTATTTTTTGCTGGATGAAGGCCTGCTCCTCTGGATTATACAAGGTAAACCAATGGTCCAGTACTAACTTTGGGTCCAAAGGTTTGTATACCCGAATTTCTTTGCGGAGGAGGCGATCGACTGTGATACTAGCCATCTATTCAACAAGAAATTCCCTAATTACAACAAGAACTATGAAAATATTACAGGGAAATAGATCCGAACTCCATGAACAAAACAACAATTTATTACATTATCATCAATTGTCAACCCATGACTTATGTATGCAAAATAGGTTGGTTCTAACTGGTCCCCAAGCTCTATGGCCTCCCGCATTCTCGGAGAAATGGATCTCAGGCCATATCGAAGCATTGGGTGGGGTAGCCTAATCGGTCCTGAACGGTGATCATCTCACTTCGCCCGAAACCTACACAATGGCTCCCCGTCTTAGGGTTCTAGGACGGTCCGGGTTCGACCGCATCTATTCACACAAACATATGCATGCATGCAGACCCCAAAGTAAAGAAAACTAATCTTAGTTAATCCCTGAAAAGTTAGCAACAGAATAATAATTGAAAGACATTACTTTAAAAGAACAATTTGAGGAGATTCAGGTGGCTAGCCTACTTGAATGAGTCCCCAGTGGAGTCGCCATCCTGTCGAGTTTAATTTTTTAATTTTCCCATTCCTAATCCGATCTAGACTAGACCCTATGCTCATCTAATATAGACCATCGACTTGAGTTAGGAACTTCGTTTAATTTTGGTGTCGCCACCCTATTGTTGTTGGGAAATATTGAATTAAGACTAAATGAGCGGATTAGTCTTAATTTGGACCACTAGTCGTCGTGATTTCCTCTTCTCGTTTTTGGTGAAAAGAGGAAAAGGAAAACCAAAGTTTCTAAGTTCGGAGGCTAACCTATTAAAACCATACAATTACCACCTAATCTCCTAAAATTATTCTATCTAAAAATGTCTTTTATTTTGTTTTTGTTGCCTTTTATTGTGTTTTTGAATGAGTTATTTGAAAAAAAATGATTTTTTTATTTCATTTTATGGGTTGACCCAAATGGGTGCCTACGTACCCGCTATTCAGGATCAAACAAGCCGTAGTTTGCTTTTCCTGAAAAGATTTAGTGGGTTTGTGAATTTTAATTTTGAAATCTCTTTTGATTTATGTTTTTACTATTTTTTGGATTTTTTCTAAAAATCTAAACCTAAGCTTAATAATTTTATTTTTGAAAATAATTTTTGGGGAAAACTTTCAATTTTGGATTTATTTGAGAAAATGATTTTTCTAAGTGATAAAACTCATTTTTTTCTATTTTTTTTATTTTCGAATTTTTATTATTTTTTTATGATTTTTATGATTTTTATGATTCTTTTATTATTTTAAAATTTTTATAAGTTTTATAATTTTTTTATAATTTTTTATTAATTTTTCATAATTTTTTTGCATTCTTGTTTTATTAAAAAATTTTCTCCTAGGTTCTACCCTATTTCAAAATCTAAAGTTTTATTATTATTATTTTTCTAATATTTTCATTATTTTCTACATTTTTATTATTTATTATTTTGATTATATTTTTTTCTTTTTATTTTTTATATTATTAACTCCTAAAAAATCTAATTTCTAACATTTTCTATTTATTGAAATATAAATAACACATAAGTAAATAAAAAAATAAATAAATTAATTAATTAATAAATCAATTCGGAAAAATAAATCAAATAAATAAACAAAAAAAAAACGGAAAATCCGACTTACCTGGATCCGGGTCAGTGCGCAGGTCGGGTCGGTCGGGTCGAATCGGGTCGGGTCGAAACGGTCGGACACGGTGGCGGGGAATGCTCGTTAATGGCATTCCGACGGCCTTTTGTAGCGGTTGCGGTGTCGAATCCAAGGTTATCGAGGGTGAGGAATCCAATGGTGGCGGTGGTTTGCTCCAGAAACGCCTCCTGGTGGTTGCTCAACTCTTGATCGGCGGTCGCGGCTCCGAACTCATCCGATGGACTTCGATTCTCTCTTTTCTCTTACTTTCTCTCGCTTTTGATCTCTGTTCTGGCTTCCTCACTTCATCTTCTATTTATAGGCTCTCGAAATCGAGCTGGATAAGCTCGGATTTCCACCGATCGAGGCAAATCGTATTTGCGGTTAAATGAAACAACTCTGATTCGTGTAAATCCTTCGATTTGTTGAGATTTGATTCCAATTGGATGATGTTTATCTCAGATCTGTTGGATTTGTGCAAAAAATCGAATCGAAACTGTCGAAATTCGAATTTTTCTCCTCATCGGCGATCTCGGACCGAGGTTGAGGACGATCACACGCTCGGCGCGTGCGTTCGCTCCAGCCAATCAGATGCTGCCACGTGTCCCGGGTAAATGAAAAATTTGCAAAACGCGGAATCTGCTTCCCCCGCGTTTCAAACCCCTGACCTCGCACCCGCATACACCCGCCTAACCAAGACTCGGACCAGCTGAACTAGCCCATTTTCCTGATTTTGTTTATTTCACAAATTGCACATATGCAATGCGATTTTTTTATTTTTTTGTATTTTTTGAAATTTCAAAAATTTGTAAAAATTATTTATTCCTTATTATTGCCATTTCTGAAATCATTTTTCAAAATTAATGTGTTTTCCTATTTATTTTTTATTTTTTGAATATTTTTCTTATTTTTGTCAAATTAGAGAAAAATTGGAAAAAATTTGGAAAAATTGGAAATTGATTATTATTGATTCTTAGGGCAAAAATGGGGTGTTTACAATTGGTAAAAATTATTTAACTCCTTTTCTTATTATTTCTACAATTATTTTCCAAAATTGATGTATTTTTCCTATTTATTTATTTTTTGAATATTTGTCCTATTTTTGCTAAATTAGAGAAAAAAATTGGAAAAATTGAAAATTGTTTATTGTTGATTATTATTGATCATTAAGGGCAAAAATGGGGTGTTTACAGGTACTGGTTCTGATTCTAGGGCACTTGTCACAGACAAGTCTGATAGGAGGGGTAGAAGCAAGAACAGAGGAAAGAATGATAAATCTAACAGAGCAGATAAGTCAAAGGGGAGATCCAAGTCAAGGGGCAGAAAGAACATTAAATGCTTTTATTGTGACAAGCCAGGACATTACAAGAAGGAATGCAGACTGTGGAAGAAAAAGCAAGGAAAGGGTGATGATTCAGATGAAAACACCACTGTAGCAGCAGATGGTGAGATAGTGGTTACATGGGATGAGGGTTGTATTAGTCTTGCAGGTCATGACAGTGACTGGGTAGTTGATTCTGGTGCCTCCTTTCATGTGACAGCACATGGTGAGTTTTTCTCATCCTACACTGCTGGTGATTATGGCAATGTTAGGATGGGAAATAATGAAACCTCAAGGATTATAGGCATTGGGAGCATCATCTTGGAAACTAATACAAGTTGTAAACTCGTTCTCAAGGATGTGAGACATGTACCAGATATCCGCCTGAACCTGATCTCAATAGGAAAATTAGATGATGAAGGCTTTCACAATTACTTTAGTGATGGTAGTTGGAAGCTCACCAAAGGGTCTCTGATTGTAGCAAAAGGAAGAAATGATAACTCAATTTACTTAATGCCAGCAAAGCTAAGTAAAGGGGAATTGAACTTGACTGATGATGCTACTGTAGAGATGTGGCACAGACGGCTTGGGCACATGAGTGAGAAGGGGCTCTAGATGCTTATGAAGAAGAAGCTTCTACCAAATTTGAAAGGTACTTCTTTAAAACCATGTACTGACTGTTATGCTGGTAAACAACACAGAGTTACTTTTCAGAGAAATTCATCTAGTAGAAAAGCTCATATATTAGATTTGGTTCATACAGATGTGTGTTATATGAAGGATTTGACAATGGGTGGTGCAATGTATTTTGTTACATTTATTGATGATCACTCTAGGAAGCTTTGGACATATGCCGTAAAGTCTAAAGATCAAGTTTTGAATATATTCAAACAGTTTCACTCTAGAGTGGAGCGTGAGACCAGTAGGAAGTTAATTTGTGTCAAGGCTGACAATGGTGGGGAGTACAGAGGCCCGTTTGAACAGTACTGTGTTGATCATGGGATAAAACTGGAGAAGACAGTTCCAAAGACACCACAGGAAAATGGTGTTGCAGAAAGAATGAATTGCACCATCACTAAGAGAGTGAAGTGCATGTTATCTCAGGCCAAGTTACCTAAGTCATTTTGGGGTGAAGCTATGAGAACAGCTGTTGATTTAATAAATCTTTCTCCCTCATATGCTCTGGATGGTGATATCCCAAAGAAGGTTTGGACAGTTAAAGACATTTCTTATAATCACTTACGAGTTTTTGGTTGTAGCGCTTTTGTGCACATTCCAAAGGATGAGAGAGCAAAGCTTGATGCCAACTCCAAGCAATGTATTTTCCTTGGATATGCACATGATGAGTATGGGTATAGATTGTGGGATCCTGTTGATAAAAAGATTATCAGGAGCAGAGATGTGGTTTTCATAGAAGACCAGACAATTGAAGATATGGAAAAGATTGAGAAGACAACATCCTCAAGTCAGATTCCCACAAATGTAGATCCTGCACCTTTATCTGATCTTACTGATGAAAGAACTGTGGAGGACACAGGTAATGAGTTACAAGAGCCACAGCAGCAGGCTGAGGTGAGGAGATCTTCTAGAGATAGAAGACCATCAGTGAAGTATAGTCCAGATGAGTATGTGATGATTATTGATGGGGGAGAACCTGAATGTTATGAGGAAGCAATGACTCATGACAAGAAGAAAGAATGGGTGAAAGCCATGCAAGAGGAAATGAAATCCTTGCATGAGAACAAGACCTATGAGCTAGTTGAACTGCTTAAAGGCAAGAGACCTCTAAGAAATAAATGGGTGTACAGATTGAAGACTGATGAAAGTAGCTCACAGCTAAGGTACAAGGTAAGGCTGGTTGTGAAGGGGTTCAATTAGAAGAAGGGGGTCGATTTTGAAGAGATTTTCTCACCAGTGGTGAAGATGCCATCTATCAGGGTTGTGCTCAGTTTTGCTGCTAGAATGAATCTAGAGGTTGAGCAGATGGATGTGAAGACAACATTTTTTATGGTAATCTGGAGGAAGAGATTTATATGGAGCAGCCTGAAGGGTTCAAGATCAAGGGGAAGGAGAATCTTGTTTGCAGATTGAAGAAAAGTTTATACGGACTGAAACAAGCTCCAAGGCAGTGGTATAAGAAGTTTGAGTCCTTCATGATTGATTAAGGTTATATCAGGACTGCTATAGACCATTGTGTCTTTATTAAGAAGTTAACCAGTGGTGAGTTTATTATATTGCTACTTTATGTAGATGATATGCTGATTATTGGTAAGGATGCCAAACAGATCAAAGAACTGAAGATTGCATTGAGTAAGTCTTTCTCCATGAAAGACTTAGGACCCGCTAGCCAAATTTTTGGTATGAGGATTATTGGAGATAGGAAGAGCTAGAAGTTGTGGTTATCACATGAGAGGTATATTGAGAAGGTGTTAGAGAGATTCAACATGAGCAAAGCAAAAGCTGTCTGCTCTTCACTTACAGGTCATTTCAAACTGAGTTTAGCTCAGTGTCCAAAGAGTGAGGCTGACAAGGAAGATATGAAGAAAGTCCCATATGCTTCAGCAGTGGGAAGTCTTATGTATGCTATGGTGTGTACCAGGCTTGACATTGCTTGTGTTATAGGTGTGGTGAGTTGCTATATCTCAAATCCAGGCAAAGAGCACTAGGCAGCAGTTAAGTGGATTCTTAGATATCTCGGGGCACTTCCAGGTTATGTTTACAGTTTGGCGGTGACTATAAATCTGCAATAGAGGGGTTTTTAGATGCTGACATGGTTGGTGATTTGGATTCTAGGAAATCCACTTCAGCTTACCTGATTACTTATGCAGGGGGAGCAGTGTCCTGGCAATCGAAGTTATAGAAGTGTGTTGCACTTTCTACTACCGAGGCTGAGTATATTGCTGTAACAGAAGCTTGCAAGGAAGTCTTGTGGATGAAAAAGTTTTTAGAAGAGCTGGGTCAAGAGTAGGAAGAGCTGAAGCTGTACTGTGATAGACAGAGCGCTATACATCTTAGTAAGAATCCGATGTTCCACTCCAGGTCAAAATACATTGATGCTAGGTATCATTGGATCAGGGATGTGCTGGAGTCAAAACAGTTAAAGCTTGAGAAGATTCACACCGATGACAACGCGTCAGATATGATGACAAAGGCTCTACCAAATGAGAAGATTGTTTGCTGTAGGAAGATTATAGGGGTGATGGAACCCCCTATATGAGTTGGAGGGGGAGTTTGTTGGGGTATAGATCCAACACATATGGGTCTATACCAAGGGTATCCTAAGTATATGAAGTATACTTGGATGAAAGAATGTTAAGCTTGAAGAAAATTGACGAAACCAAGCGACAAGGCCAGCTCAGGGCCGCCGGCCTAAACAAAGGATCGTCGCTGGCTTTATTTTGTCATTGTTACTCGGTCACATTGAAGGCCGGCTCAAGGTCGGCCTAACGCCGCCAGCCTTGAGCCGGTGTAAGTCCTAAACTTGTTTTTTTTTTTTTTTTACGTGGCCAATATATATATATATATATATATAAGTGTTCCAGTGTGTGTAGTACAATATAAAAACACACACACACACACACACAAGAGTGAGAAATACAGAGTGGTCATTCCTAAACCTAGAGAGAGTTCTAGAGAGGGAAATCCATTGTATTTGATCCACCAGTTTGTGGTGAGATTGAGTAATTCACTAATAAGACTAGTGAAGAAATGTGTAACCCATTACTTTGATAGTGGAAGAACTTGTGTGCGGTGGTCCCGTGGTTTTTTCCCAAATTGGGGTTTTCCACGTAAATCCTTAGTGTTGATTGTTTTTATTTCCGCAAGTTATTATTGATTGTTGTTTGTTTCAATTGTTAATCGCACAGGCAAGAGGAAAAGTTAAGATCTTTTCCGAACATTTTGATACTACACCGTCATTGCTACATGAGCATCATCTGTAAGAGAAATATGAAAATATGCTTCCTTAAATAAAATTTTCACCCTGCCTTTCAGACACAACTTATCTAATGGAGTTTCAATAATTTTAACGAGTATTAAAATCTAGATAATGTATTCGAATATATCCCTTAAATAAAATTGGCAATTCAGGTTAGTGCATTAGATCGTGTCATGTTTTTAAATCATGTTTAATTCGTATCAATGTTAAAGATATATAAAATTAAATAAAAATAATAAATAATTAAGTTATATTTATTTATATTATAATTATATTTTTGTATCCTATCTTAACTTTTCTTTCTTTTTTTTTATAATTATAATCCTAACTGTATTGTATTATCGTATCAGCAATTACAAATCCTATCTTTAATTAATTATTTAGATTCACGTCATAAGTACTCTAGCCTTGTGCTTGTTAGCTGATCTTAGGAAGCCCCGCTCGAGGGAATAGACTAGAATGGAGCACAACATAAGGGTTTCTCGAAGAGTGTGCTTATGGTCACCTTAGTTGTATGTTGTGGGTCACCTTGCCTTTTCATGGTAACCATGGATTATGGCATACGAGAAATACTATAAACTATAGGACAAGAGTATTAAAAATTAATAATAATAATAATAATATGAAGAAGAATTCTTTCCAAGTCATTTATCAAAAAGAGCCGATGTATAAATTAATGCTATGTTTACTTGGTGGAATGGGATAAGGTAAGAAGATTGTAATTCTTCGAAAATAAAATAGATAAATATAGCTTCTTTTTTTTGTATTTAAAAAAAAACTATAATAATAAATTAGGAATATATCTAAAAGTTACAATTAAGTAATTTGGTTGTGATTAGGTCATTGCGATGGTTGGATCTAGGTGGAATTGTCTAATGTTTGATCATTGGGATAAAAATCTTATGGGGAGAGTACGAAAATATGCACAAAAAGATTAAGGAATATTAATTCCTTTTATCCTATCAATTTCTCATTTAACAATAATAGCAATATTATAAAAAAAATATTATGCAAACTAATTATAATATTAGTTTTGGGGTCTTCTCCATAGACATGTGTACATTTGGACAAGAAATCGAAAGAGAATTATAGAAGTATGTTACATTAGATTAAGTGTACTCATGTGATTGACGGGAATATACACACGATCTAATTGGTTAAAAAAAAATCGTTTATGTCTACCAACGGCACTTAATTTGGAAATATAGAGAACTATGGGCCCAGTGAGATCCCCCATAGTTAGGTTGTAACATAACTTGTACTGGGGACTTATGTCAATGGCGAACTCAGTTAGACAAATGAGGGTCGGGGCCAGAAAAGTTCTTTATCAGCTGGGGAAGGCTTTTTTTTCAGGACAGTCATTTGATGGGATTGGGCAAATTGGATTTTCCTATGACATTGGGTTATTTAAATAAGTCCATGAAGTGGTTTGAGATGATTGGGTTGGACTTGGATATATCTTTACAAGTTTCCATGCCATTGTTTATCGGGTCATTTAGCTTGTCCATGTTTTGTCATAAAAACATAATCGAGAACTCTATATTTGCATTTCACTTTTGGGTATAGTTATTTCATTTTCTTTTATTTAATATAATTTGTTATTATCATATTTATTTAAATGTTAAATATTGTAATAGTCATTCCATATAAATTGCTATTACACAAATGATAAATGGCAATTCTTACCTCCACTCTCATTGATTTTTTTTTTTTTTTATAAATACCTCTACATTAAAAACACCACTAATACTACAATCATTATACAATATAATAAACATCATTATATAATATAATAAATATTTATTCTTACTAAGAGCATAATGAATATTTTACTTTTAATATTAATTAATTTTCATCTTTTTATCAATATCAACTAAGTAATATAATAGAAATATAATAATTATCACAACTATATTACATTCATATTGAATTATAATTCAATTCTCTTAATTCTATACCATAAAGTAAATGAACTGAGTAATTTAACCACATCTATTGTGTATAATCGGATTGCAGATGATAACTCCTCTACGTATATGGCCCTATATCATGTAAAATTCCGCCAACAGGAAACTAACCTTGTTTTAATCACATCTATTGTGTTTGTGCAACGACGGTAAAAAAAATATAAAATGAAAACAGAAGTTGATTAAATTTTGACATGAATACGCATGATTTGGTTCTTGCTACATACAGAAACTTTCACTGAACCTGTTCTTGCATTAATCCATTCATCGAGAGGTAAAAACACGGCATGCAACACCCTACCCTACCTTTGAAAATCGAGTCCTTGCACTCACGTTGGAAAAAGCCAATCGTAAGAAAATGTTGCATAGCATAGGGATAAAGTTGAATGAATGAAGAACTGGAATTTGGGTTAACAAACACAAATGCGTACGAAGCCACACCATGCAGGTTTCTTGGTGAGCATTATTACACTTGAAGCAATAGCAGTCACACTCTCAGAGAACAGACCACCGAAGTGCAGCCAGACCTCGCCAGCATGAGCTCCAGCACAGCAAGAATACCAGTATAGGAGGCAATGACCTTACTCGAGGTTTGGCATTTCTAACCAGACGTTGAATCCAAGTGCATACACATTAGTTCCCAGGCCGATGATATGTTATTACAAGAATCCCGAGATCCTGGTGTTGAATTCAAGAATATTAAATACATAACATGTAAATGTTAGGCTGACTTGTCCACTTACACAATGGCATCGTCTAACAGAACGAGAACCTTGAACGCAGGAAAATCAAGTGCTGTCCCTAATGATGGAATGTTTAGAAGTAAGCCATGACTACTATCTGAATTCTGAAAGACAAGTATGCGCTGAACAGAACAACATACGCACATATGAAAAATGTATCCATTAGAGATGATAAATATTGGAAATTGTTCAAGTACTATCGAAAAATAAAGAGCAACACTTCCCAAGTCGAAACCAAAACTAGACTCCAATACGACAAAAAACAGGCGATACAGCCTGAAAAGGTTCAACTACCACTACAATATCTCAACACGCATAGCCAGACGATAAACAAAAAAAAAAAGGGGATGATAATGCATATTGCTTCCTAGAAATATTGCCACCAGTTTACAGCTTGTCTTCATACTCAGAAAGTGGAGTCATTTGCTCCTTCAAACCCTTCCTCTTGCGGATATCAGCAACAAGTGCTGCTGCTTGAGAACCCGGCTCGAGTGGATCGGAAGACATCATGTCCCAATGATCAAACACGCACTGCGGGAAAGCTTGCCCAGAGGTAGCAGCCCTCAACGTGCTGGAGAAACCGAAAGATTCAATGACAGGAAGGTAAGCCTTGATGTTGTAGAGAGGAGTACCGGGCCTCTGCAATTCCTCAAACACGTGGCCACGCTTCTGGTTAAGAACGCTGTAGATACCTCCAAGCGCCTGCTCAGGAGCTTGAATCTCAACCAAGTAAACTGGCTCCAGAAGTCTGGGCTTCGCAGTCAATTGGGAAGCATAAATAACCCTCCTGGCTGTTGGAATGATCTGGCCACCACCTCTGTGGATAGCATCAGCATGAAGAACGACATCACACACTTCAAAGCAGATAGCACGCATGTTCTCCTCAGCCATTGCACCTTCCTTTGATGCCCACTGGAAACCAGCAACAACAGAATCCTTGATTTCATTCAAGTACTGCACTCCCTTACACATATCCACAACCATGTTAGGACCAGTTGTCTCAGGGCCAAAGCACCAGATTTTCTTAGCAAGATCCTTGTCCCAACCGAACTCCTCTGACAGGATCTTAGCACGGGACTTGGGATCATCCCTCGGACCAATACGGCCATCATCAATGGCCTCAGGAAGACCTTCCTCCATAGGACGGGCCTCCATGTACAAACGGTTATGCTTGTTGGGAGACTTGCTCATAACAGTACGGCAGGACTTCTCCAAAACAGTCTCACGGAAGGACACAACAGGATCAGATTTAATAATTTCTGCTCCACCCATAAAATCTTCCTGCAAGTCCTTCAAACAAATCTCAAGGTGCAGTTCACCAGCACCAGCAATGATATGTTCACCTGACTCCTCAATGCTACAAACAACCATGGGATCTGACTTGGCCAAACGTTTAAGACCTTCAACCAATTTTGGAAGGTCAGATGCAACCTTGCACTGGACAGCCACTCGGACAACAGGGGATACAGAAAATTTCATGGCACGGATTGGATGGGCATCAACTTCCTTCTCATTTGTCAGGGTAGCATTCTTGGTAATGTACTGATCAAGCCCGACCATAGCAACAGTGTTACCACAGGGCACATCCTCCACAGTCTCCTGCCTCTTCCCCATCCAGATGACAGTTCTTTGAACACTCTTAGTATACAAATCCTTCTTCTCTCCAGGCACAAAGTTGGGTCCCATGATTCTAACCTTCAGACCAGTAGAGACCTTTCCAGAGAAAACACGACCAAAGGCATAGAATCTGCCCTTGTCAGAGGCAGGAATCATCTTAGACACGTAGAGCATGAGTGGACCGTCTGGATCACAATTCCTAATAGCATTTGCATATTGATCATCAAGAGGTCCCTCATACAAGTTCTCAACACGATATTTCTGTGCCCTAGCAGGAGAAGGAAGGTGGAATATCATCATTTCTAGGAGAGCGTTACTAGCAGGAAGCCATGTCTGCATCACACGCTTCATGAGAGCTTTCCCCATCAATTCCTTCTCATCAGACTTCATGTTGACACCAAGTTTCTGCAACATGGGCCACAACTTATCCTTCTGGTCATTCATACAGGTGCTGATAATTTGCTTGATCGGCTCATAACAGAACTGCACAAAACCACGTTTGCAGGTAGCAGAACCGGTGCTCTTACTGGTCCATTTCTTTGTTGCAGGGTCGAAATAGTTCTCACCCCACAGGCGCTCCATCATCTTCCCCTCATCAACTCCAAACTTAGAAGCATACATCTTGGCAAAGTTGGTCAATGTAAATGCCCAACCATGGAGACCAGCTGAGAAAGCCACTGTTCCGTTCTCAGGGTAAACCTGGCAATCACCAAGAAGTGGGTCCTCATATGTCGCCATGATAACATTTGCATTCTCAATGACTCTCTGGAAGGTCTGGTAAGCCTCCTCTCCATCAACCTGCAACTCAAGGAAACACCTATCCATCTTGTTGACAGTCAACACAGGCCTAATCCTCTCACCCAAAGCCTGACGCAGCACTGTTTCAGTCTGCACGCAGACACCCTCAATACAATCCACCACCACCAAAGCACCATCAGTGATACGCAAAGCAGCTGTCACCTCAGATGAGAAATCAACGTGCCCAGGTGAATCGATTAGGTTGATCAGGTACTCATTACCACTCCTATCACCCTTGTAGCTTTTCAAAGCACTTTCTGGCATTTCATAGTAGAGAGAAATGCCAGTAGATTTGATTGTGATACCACGTTCTGCCTCATCTGCACGAGTATCAGTCATACGCACATCTCCTGCAACTTCTTGTGCAATGATACCAGCAGCAGCCACAAGGGAATCTGTGAGAGTTGATTTCCCTACAAAATCAAAAGTAAGTTTACATTATTAAGAGCAGCTGACTGGTAATATTGCTGAAGAAAATTAGACTACAGTGGAAGATTACCAGGATTTGAATATCCATTTTAAGTGAATGACAACCACAGGGGGTTTTCAAAAGCTTAAATTGATGAACAACGAATTTAATTTCACTCCACCTTTAAACAGCATTAAACATATTACAATCTTTCGTTTAAAAACATACTAGAGTGACAGACAAAAGGAAGTCCAATAACCAAAAAAAATAAAAAAAGAAGACACCTACAACAGATCATATCACACCATCTAGCAGGATTTATTCTTTCACATTTTTTTATCCTAAATGCAAAGAAAAATCAATAGACAAATCTATAGCTAGAGGATAACCATACCATGATCAACATGTGCAATAACAGACATATTACGGATGTTGTGCTTTAAGTCCATAATCCTACGAAGCTCTTCAGCTGTGAACTTCACCTGCGTCACCAAAACACATAGTTTTTCAGCTTTCATGAAGCCAAAGACATTATCAATTGACTCTTACAATACAGTCAGAGAACTCACCATCTTGACTAGCTTTTGAGATACGCTCCTCTAACTTTTAATACAAACCTGCAAAAAATAAGAAACTTTAAGATCCTAAATAAAAGAGCATATATAGAACAACCAAAAGGCTGACTCTTCACACCAGTTAAGGTATAAAACAGCTTTAAGGCTTGCTATGACGTATCATGGAACCATGAGACCCACTTTATTATTATTTTTTGTGAGATATCAAACATATCATAGCAAGGAGTATAAGAAACTATAAATGAATATGACTTCTAACTCCTTGTAATTTGATTTCTCTCCCATATTAGTTATTAAGATTACAATGAATTCAACACAAGAGCCCATGTTTTCTTTCAAATATACCATTCTTAGCTTATGAATCTTCCTTTGATGGACAGGTGGAGGAACAAACGACTTATTAGAGAAAGCGCATCTGGGAGAAATCACAGCCCATCACACAAATTATTAATTATTAAAACATTATTAGACTTTCTTTTTCCTTTGCTAATTAGATAGAAAACACTACATAATATCACTAGATTTGGTATAAAACAGTGGTAACAACGGCTTATAAGATCATCAGATTTGACATCATTAAATCGATGGATATTCAACAACACCCATGAGAAAAATCATAATTTTTTAAGCAAACCGATCGTCAATAAATCAGGGAGATTAATAAATTGCAAATTCTTCAACACTCAGATTCTAAATTTTCATCCTTGGCAAAGAAAAGAACAAACTTTAATCAATTCAATATCACCAAAAAAAAAATTACCAAACAAAGAACAGACCACAGTAAATTCACAAAAATATTTGAAATTTACAGAAGCTATGAAATTCAGACAATCGCTTATTAGATAAAGAACCAGATCTGAGTTAAAATTATACCAAATCAACAATAACACTCGAGGAAAACAAAAGCATATGGAGGGAGAAAGAATGTGTTACCGAGGGTAAAATAGAGTCTGCGTTAGAGAGAGAGTGAGAGATGGAGGAGCGGCGAGATAAGAAAAGAGCGGTAATGAGGTTTGTGAAGTATATATAAGACCTAAGCAGCAGAGCACTTGAAACCCTAACTTTTCTTCTTGTACCATAACATGTGAAGGAATCAAAGAATAAACCTAAAGTGATCAATAATCGGGCTTTACAAACCCAGCCCAATAACACGATGAAAGATAATTTTTTTTTTTTATTGACTCGATAGGCTGCAAGGTAAGATATTTTCACATAATAGATTAGGAAATAAGGATGGAGGGAACATTATGACGTTAACAAGTATCAAATCTCACGTCCGTTTATTTTTTGAAATAAATAGGTAGGAAATAAAAAATATATATACCTTAAAAATGATTATTACTAAAAATAAATTAAGAATTTTTATTTTAGTATTTATTTTATATAATTTTTATTATAAAAAATACTTAGTATTTACTTTACCTTATTAATTATAATATTAAGCTAAAAATATAAATAAAATTACTAATTTACCTCTATTTAGCTATTAATTAAAGTATTAATGGAATATAATAGATACAATATTTAAACAAGACCTTGTAATTAAAAATCTCTTTTTATTTTTTTTAAATAAATATAATTATAGACAGTTAAGAAGAAATGACTACTTTATTCTCTTTTTACTACCTCAAAATAAATAAATGGTAAATTCAATCTTTTTTTTTTCTTTTTTTTTTTGCCTTAAGCCAATAATAAGTCTTAAAAATTGATTTAGGACATTAATTACTTATCTCTTGAAAGGAACCGCTTGGGCGTGTACATGCATGTTTGCATGGAAACATAAATATAGGGGCGGAACTGTGAATTGAGATTTAATTATATAATAGTAAGAAAAAGACCCTAATTAACTAATTTAAGATAACTAAATTATAATAAAGCCGTGAACTAAAGAAACATTTGCATTAATTATATCTATATCATTAATAACGGAAAGGATTTTTTTACTTTTGAGGAGTTATTTTGGGAAATTATAGAAGTCTTTCCGATCTTTATTGGTCTTTTTTTTATTGCCAAAAAAAAACTATTTAATATTTTATCAGCTGAAATAAATTAAGGGGCAATTTTTTGAATATCTACAAATAAAGCAAACTATAGTATTATAAAATGAGTACTAATTGCTAATTTTAGCTGGTTAATATAATAAATTAAGATAAAGTAATTTTTAAAATGAAAATAAATATTTATATGGTTTGAAATAAACTTCTAATTGGACTCATAGTTAAAAAAAAAAAAAAAACTAGATTCCAAAGACAAAATTGCGTTTAATTGCAAAAGCAAATACTTACCAAATCTTTTGTTTGATATATCATATGATATTTCACTCAAATCCTGGATATAAAATCACATTGAACTATATAAGTAAATATTTAGTAAATCTTTCTTAAAAATAAGATTACCTTTGTTATTACTAGTGTAGGTATGTTTACACATTTTTTTGAAAAACTACTTCCTTTTTAAATGAAGTATGTGCTTTGAGAAATATCATAAGATTTGATTTCAATTTTTATCAAATGGGAAATTTCCAAAGAAACGTATCTATCGTTTGTGGATTCGGTAAGGAAGTAAGTAAACTTGCAAAGTATAAGGAAAGTATGAACTATGAGGGTATCAAGGTTGTTCCAGTATTACCACTCCGACACTCAAATTATAATGCTGAGTGAGAGTGAAAGATAGCTAAGAGGCTCAAAGGTTTCAATCCCCTTACCAGTAGGTGCTTTAGATGTTTATAGGTGGCATCAAGGTACAATTATCTTAGGAGAACATGAGATATGTCTATGGCTGCACGTCGAGATATGTGAGTAATGAGAGAGTGGGTGACACGGCTTGTGATGAGTCTTGTTTGCAATTGACTAAGTTAAGGGGTTGTAGATGGAGAAGATTGGGGACTCACTTGAGGTCATAATCGAGCTGTGAGTGAGAATGGGGGCTTAGATCAAGCTTAAGCCTATAGTTGAAATAGCCTATGAACATTTACATCCCACTCTTTTTGGTGGTTAAGTAGTAAAAAGAGTATACACCAAGTAAGCCATTAAGATACATGTGTAGGCATACAGGCCGATCTAGGGAGTTTGGCTTATGGCCTTGAGCTGCAAATCGGAACGGGCATGGTATTTGAGTTGTTTCAATGGCACTCATGGTTTTAGTGAGATTTTTGTCTCATGCACGATGGAACTGTTAAGCGTAGAGCTAGACTGGAGAGGTGTGACCTCTAAGGTTATAGAACTGAAAGTGATCTCCTCAAGGTGTATTGGTGACCCTCAAGCTTAAATGAAGAGGTGTGACTTCTTTTGAGAAGATGGAACAATAGGGATGTTGTCTAAGTGTCCGTTGATTGGCTTCTTAAGGAAGTTTTAATTTGATTTGTCTTTAAGCACATTAAATGCTAATGAACATGTGTTAAACGTTAACTAATTGGCTTCGATATGACAGTGCAGTTGCATCCTAACCATCCATTTCAATATGGCACTATGTGTTAAGATCTCTTTATATGGGGCCATATCAGTAGGTTGTCGCTTCAATATCTACTTACCTCGATCTTCATGCTTAGCTATAAATATCCAAATTGGAGAGAGAAAAATACCCTTGCTTCTTTCTTAGTCGAAGTGCACTACTCTTCCGATTCACATCGAAGCTCTCTAATTATCCTTCTTTAACCTACATTTTCACTTTCCTTTTATCCAAATTTTCTCTCTAAGTATGTCAGAAATTAGATTAAACTCTTCTGCCACCATCATAAAGCAAGGGCCTGTAATAGCACTAGAGCCTCAAAGGGCTGTTCCCCCCTAAAAGTGGTAGCAGCAATGGCGAATGATGATATTGGGTACAATGGTGTAGCGGTAGTGATGAAAGTAGGTAAGTAGCTAACCATCAATGAGTTGCCAAGGGATGTTTATGACAATGGTGGCAAGGGTAAAAAGCATTTGTAGTTATACGATAGCACTGTAGTTAGCGGTGATAAACTTAACAGTGTCTAAAGCAAAATTTTTGATAATGACATTAGGAGTGCATCTTTATACTTCAAGCCTATGTTAAAAGGGTAGCAGGTAGTCAAACTAGATTTTCTCGACAAGGTTGCTTTGGTGACAAAGTGGGAGTTCTTCGCATACTACAAACACTTTAAGTTTAGGGTTCCACTATCATTTTTAGAATTTTAGAAGGAATTATTTAATTACCACCGGGTTAACCCTTGTTAGCTCATCCCAAATTCATTTTGAATCCTTATGGCTTTCAAGATTTTGTGCACAGATCATAGGATATGACCCATATTGGAGCTATTTCAGTATTTTTACACCATCAAAAGGAACGGGTCGGTGATAGCCTAGTGTTACTTAACCTGTTGACTAAGGCAAAAGTTGCTCGAAGTTCTGGCCTCCTCTATCCATGAATGGAAAACTCATTAAAATCAAGTTCGAGGGTAACCTTGACTTTTAGATTGGATTGGTCAAGTGGAGCCTATTAAGCTACTAGACAACAACAGGTAGGCTACTAAGTTTTTGTTAAGGTAATTAAGCAAGCCAAGATAGTATTATGATGCTGAAATGATCATCGCCATACAACTTGGGATTGAGGCAATTCCGGAGAAAATGGGGGAAAAAGTTCCCTCTAAAGAGAAAGAGGAAGTGATCAAGGAAGAGGAGAGCGAAGGTATTATTTGTTACTTTGTTGTCATGCCGATGTGGACCAAATTGGGAGATCTACTTATTCATTGCTTCATGGGGGAAGAGCTCTTATTGGCTTGTGCTTAGTACGGTGCTTATTTTTTACTTAGTCATTAACTTTACTTACTTTGTTTTATTCTTTCAATATAATTCATTGTTGCTTGCTTTTGCACAAATGCAACTCAAGAAGGCAAACATTGCCTAGATCCGAGCCCAAACCAAGCCTATGGTAAAAAGCAGGAAGGATGGCTAAAGCCAGGTTGATAAGGTTACCTTTCCCTAACTAAAGGGGAGGGGGATACAGATTGGGGAGTCACAACCAATCCAAGAGAAACGACATGCTGCCAAGCTTACTGGAAAGGGCAAACAAGTTGAGAGATCTATCGTGCCCCCAAAAGCTTAAGAAGAGGTCCAAGAAGGAAGATGCTATAGCCGATTGTTAGGGTAAAGGGGGCTCTATTAGGACTAACTAGTATGTTTCTGATTGACAAGGATGTGATTAAGGACCCTTTAACTAACCTTGCCGAGAAATGAAGGGTAGCAACCTGAGCATGGCAATTTAAACCACTTAACTTGGTAGAGGGTTTTGAGAGTCATCTCCTTAACCCAGCACACCACGTAGGTGATCCTTAAGCCCAAACTCCTTGTCACTAGGTTTGGTATACATTCTGAATTGGGACATGTGAATAGGCCATAGGGTCGTAGGGAATCCTAAACTATGCTACTAGATCATGTCCCATATGGTGCTTCTGTTGGGTCGAGGCAAGATTGGTGCAACAAGATGTAAGGTTACGTACGATAACATGGAAACCTTGATGCAGACCCGATTATACAAGGTTTTTCCCTCTCATCTCCCTCCTTTCTACTATTATCTTTTGATTTTCTCTAACATTCTTACTTGCTTTTTATAGGACTAACACTTTGGTGTCTATGTCATGTTAGGCCCTTAGTGAGGAGGAAAGGAAGGTGCGTGCTCTTTGTCTAGACTATGAAAATGTCCAGATGAAGAAACAATATTACTTTAACTAGACCATGGATCTCTTGCAAAGGGCATAGAATGGAGAGAATGTTGAGGCTTCCTATTAGAAAAAAAAAGGTAGTTGACTTAGAGGAGCTAGTCAAGCAAAACCAGGCCAAGATGGATGAGCTGAGATGTCAAACTAAGGCTGCCATCAACAAGAACAATGTGCTTTAGGTTGAGCTCAATAAGACCCAGAAGAAGAGGGAAAAACCGATGAAGAAATCAATAACCTCTTCAAACAATTGTTTGGAGCATGGGCTGAACTAACAGTTTTGAAGCCTTTGGTCAAGTCCTTTAAAGGTAGGAAGAAAGGATACAAAGAAAGAATCACAAGCTTGGAGGACAATCTCAAACATTATTAGGCTTAGATTAAGCAATTTGAACAGAAGGTCAGTGCAATGAAGATGAAGGTCCATGGCGAGATCATGAATAGTGAAGAATGGGTAAAGCTACAAGCGGAGGTGTACACTGACGGTTTTGAAGCAACCAAGTAGCTAACTTCAAGTGTTATCCAAAGCTCAATCTTGATAGGCTAGAAGATGATAATAATGCTCCTACAAAATCTAAGGCCCTTACTGGTGCTGTAGATAATGCCATTGAGGTTCTTTCTTAAGAAAATCCTTTTAAACTCCTTAGGCTGACTGTAGATGAAAAAGCAACCAATGCTTCTGAGGATCCTCCTACTCCTACTTCTAACCAACAAACTTGATTTTTTTTTTCCTTTTTTTTTTCTATCTTTTATGTTCATAGGGATTTCTTTGTAACAAACCGGGTTGGTATGCTAACCTCTTTTCATGTAAACTATTAAATGAAGACATTGTTTCCATTCTGATGTCGTCTCCTTTATTTATTTCTTACATTGCTATTCTTTTATATTCTTTTGTCAACTTTAATTTGCGAATTTGTTACGTGATTTGCTATCTTGCCATTTTAGGACCTTCTTAGGGACATTTATAATACTTTGGATGTTCAAGGTCAAGCCTGATTAACAAAGTATTTGAGTTTCATCTACCTTGGCAGACTCGGTCTAGTCGAGACCAGCATGCTTCATCCTCACATAGGAGCAACCCATTTACTCACTGAAGCGGGATCATCTGCCACCTTGAAAAAGGTTAGGAAGGCTAGCCGTCCTCCTTCCCTAAAAAAAAGGTTATGGAGACTTAGCTATATTTCTAAGCTTTTTTTTTTTTTTTTTTTGAAACCAAGCTATTAACAGGGATAAATATAAACTTTTCATTTCTTAATGGTATTTTTACAAATGAATTTCATTGAAAGTACAACTTAAGGTTACTAGCATTCCAAGTCTTAAGGATCGATTATCCATATAATCTTTCAAGTTGATATGTATCATAGCCAACTTTTTCCTTAATTCTAATTAGGTGCCATTTTGCTATGTCCTTCTCGCAATCCTATGGCTTTTCATTTTTTGTATACCAAGTCTTTAGGTTTGAAAGCGTTATGTTTTACCTTCTTATCATAGTATTGCATCGCCTTTTGCCGATAGGCTACTACATGAGTACTTAGCAAATCTTAAACCTCCTCAATCAAGTCTAAATTGCTCACAAACTGACTTCATTCACTAGTATGTGCATTACCCAAGTGCGTGCGTTAGGAAGTTCTAGTTCGATTGGTAGGATTGCTTCTGCTGAAGGTGAACTTGAACGGTGTTTCCCCTATTGTCGTTCTATGAGTAGTTCGATATCCCTATAGGATGTAAAAGAGCTTGTCCGCCCACTTACTATTTATGTGGTCTACCCTTTTCTTTAAGCTGTTTAAAATGGTCTTGTTTACTACCTTAACTTGGTTGTTGGACTGAGGGTGAGCCACCTAAGTGTAATGGATTTTGATTTCCTTTCCCGAACAAGATTCTCTAAACCTTTTATTGTCAAACTAAGTTTCGTTATTAGCAATCAAGATGTATGGCATATCGAACTTGCTGAGTATGCTGTTGAGAATGATATTTTCCACTATTTTAGGTTATTTTTGCCATTGCTTCTGCTTCCACCTACTTAGTAAAATAATTGAAAGCTATAATGATGTAATGTTGCTGGCTGGTGGCCTTAGGGAAAGGACCTAAGATATTAGTCCCTCACTTAATAAAGGGTCAAGGGCTTGTGATGGGTAAAAGATTATTGCTTAGAAGTCGGCCTATGAGGGCGTACTTCTAGCATTGAACACATTTCTTGACTAACTCTTTAGCATCTCTTTTCATAGTAGGCTAATAATAATCGAGATGAAGAGCTTTTACATATAAGGCTTGACCTTTGATATAATTGCTGCACATGTCGATGTGCAATTTGTTTAGTACATGCCAAGCTTCTTCTGGCTTTAAATATCAAAGGTAGGGGAAGCTAAATCCCCATTGATAGAGTCGGTCTCCTATAAGAGTGTACCGAGTTACTTTGCACAAAAATTTCCTTACCTCTTTCCTTTCACATTGAATGGTGTCAACTTTCAAGTTTGCAACAAATGAGTCCATCTAGCAAGGTTAGGTCAATGTGGATCATAGCTTAAGGCACCGGTGTTGTGGTCGGTCAATGCTTTTGTCAGGGTAAGTATTCAATGAACGCCATTCTATCCAACTTAGAGAGGTTGGTCGAGGCGAGTTTAGACAATGCATTTGCCTCAGAATTTTCAACTCGCAAAATTTTCTTGATATTCTAAACTAGGAACTCCACCTCGAGCACCTGTATGACCTTCAGATATCTAGTCATACTATCATCCATGACTGAATAGTCCCCTTTAACTTGTTGAACCACTAATTAGCAGTTTGAGAAGACTTTTAACCTCTAAGCTTTGATCTCTTTTGCCAACCTCATCCCTACAATGAAAGCTTCATATTAAGCTTCGTTGTTGTTGGCGGTGAACCTAAACTTCAATGCCTAATGTAGCTTTATCCCATATGGCCTTCTCAAAACCAATCTTGCTCTACTCCCCTCTCAGGTGGACAATCCGTCAACATAGAGAGTCCACTTCAGCGTGTCTCTGTCAATAGGAACCTTATCTTGTGCAGTATATTTCGCTACAACATTAGCAAAGACCTGTGCCTTAATAGCTTCCCTTAGCCAGTATTAGACTTTGTATACACTCAATTCCAAAGCATACTTAACCATTCTTCCAAAAGCATTAGGCATTTGTAGTATTTAACAAAGCAATTGATCTGTTAGGACAACCACTTGATTTACCTCAAAGTATGGCTGAACTTTCCTTATAGATATTACCATTGCCAGGGCAAACTTTTCTACCTTAAAATATCTTATTTTAGGTCCTTGGAGAACGTGACTTACATAGTACATAGGCTTGTGTTACCTTTCATTAGCTCGAACTAAAATTGAGGAAAAGGCTTGTTCACTTATAGGCAAGTATAAATATAGCTCCTCCCTAGAGACTAGTTTAGATAATACTAGAAAGAGTAGTTAGAAAGGCTTTCAAATCTTCAAATGTTACTTGGTACTGCTTGATCTATAAAAAATTTGACGAGTTCTTTAGAATTTTGAAGAACCCCATACACTTGTTGGCCGACTTAGACACGAGCCAGCTTAGAGTGACAATTCGTCCTGTGAGGCACTAGATGTCCTTAATAGTTCTTAGGGGCTGCATTTCCAAAACAGCTAAGATTTTCTCAAAGTTTACCTCTATGCCTATAATAGTAACCATATATCTTAAAAACTTTCTTACTATAACCCCAATATGCATTTTTGTAGATTCAGCTTCATGTTGTACTCCCTTAAAATGTTAAAGGTTTTCTAGAAATCACCAATGTAGTCATTAGGCTACTTGCTCTTGATGATCATATCGTCCATGTAAACTTCCACATTTTGCCTAATCTATGACTTGAACATTGTTGTCACAAAATGTTGATAAGTCGCCCCTATATTCTTTAGTCTGAAGGGTATGACATTGTAGTAATATATGCTGAAATTGGTGATAAACAAAATGTAAACCTGGTCATGTTCATGCATCCTAATTTGATTACAGCTTGAGAAAGCATCCATGAAGCTTAGGAGAGCGTGGCTCGAGGTTGAGTCAACTAGCTGGTTGATCCTTAGGAGGGGAAAGTAGTCTTTTAGGCAGGCTTTATTTAAGTCGATGAAATCGATGCACATGCGCTATTTCCCATTAGACTTCTTGACTAACACATAATTAATTAGCTAAATGGGGTAGGGTTCCTCCCTTAAGAAACCTGCCTGTAACAACTTCTGTGCCCCTTCCTTAATCGCCGCCTACCTTTAGGGGTAAAATGGTATCTTTTTTTGTTTTACTATTTTGAAGGTCGGGTCAATGTTAAGGCAGTGTGTGATTATCTCCAAGACGATGCCTAATATATCAAATGGAAACTAGGAAAAAACATCTCTATTGGACTAGAGGAAGTTAATGAGATGTTGTTTAACTTGACAAGCATCGACTTTTCCACCTACATCATTTATTTTGGTTTGCTGTTAAGTTGTATCATCTCGGTCTCCTCGGCAGGTTCTCCTCTATTACCTGACTTTTCCTCTAGCCCCATTTTGAAAGTGAGAACCTCTCCTCTAGTTAGCATTTGTAGGTAGCATGACTTTGCTAACTGTTGGTCTCCTTAACATATGCCAATCCTCGTTAAGGTGAGGAACTTAGCTTTCAGATACGCCGTGGAGGGACCATCTTAAAGGCGTTTTAACTCGATCTTCCTATTATGACTTTATGGGGAGACCAGTAGTCAACCACAAAGAAATCAATGAGTTATTCAGTGATCTTGTCATCATCGTCGAATTCCATGGGGAGGAAAATTATCTTAGCAACTTAAACAGGTTGGTTGTTGAAGCTATATAAGTCTTGGTTATACAACTTCAATTTTGCCTTAAGCTTTGGCTTCATTTGATCATATGCTGCTTTGAAAATGATGTTTGCTGTGCTTCTGGTGCCAATTAACATTTTTTGGACTTCAAAGCCACCGGTCTAAGCTAATATGACAAGCGCATCATCATGTAAACCTTGAATACCCTCTAAGTTCTCCTCTAAGAAGGAAATGAAGTTGCTACTCTAAGCTTCTTATTGCGTAGATATACCTACAGGGGTCAAACATAAGTTTTATTGCTAGAGCTTAATTGTCCGCCTCTCAAAGGTCCTTCAACAATCATGTTGACTACACCATTATAGGCCTTATTGGTTTGGTTGGGGGTAGAATTGCTCAGTCTATTGTTTGGCTCAACTCGCCTTCTCTATGTTGGCCTCTCGGCTTCATCAGGATGGTTGTTGATGTACTCGCAGAGGCACCCCCTTTTGATGGCATCTTCCAAGGCATTTCTTAATTGGACACAATCTTCCATGTTGTGCCCTATGTCTTTATGAAAGTCGTGATTCTTGTTTAAGTTCCTTCTAGAGAGGGGTTCCTTGAGTTTTTCAGGCCATGTAAAGATACCTTTATTGTGTACTTCGAGGAGTATTTAGCCTCTAAGTTAGTTGAGGGGGTGTGGTTTGTATAGAATGGAATGTTGTACTTCCTAGCATGATGAGGCTTCATCGTTTCTAGGAATGAGTTGATCTTTTATGGTAGGTTAGTCCCTATCATCTTTCCTTTTATCCAACTTGGTTTGGCTAGCCTCCTTACGAGCTCTTATGTTATCCTTGAAGGTAATGAATCTTATGTCTCATCTACGGAATTCATAAAAGATTTCTAGCTTGTGTTTAGAAATGGACAGGAAGAAGTGACTTGAGGGGTGTAACCCCATTATGGTAGCGTTGAGCTCTACTTGATTGGGAATCTCGAGTATAGCTGTTCTGAATTTGGACAAGTAGTCTTTAATTGACTCATCTAATGTTTGGCGAATGAGATTCAGATTGAAGGAATCTTTTATTGGCATTTTACTGGCTAGGAAATGCTAGTAAAACTACTTGTCAAGTTCCTTGAAACTCAAGATAGAACTCGACTTCAAATGGTTGTACCATGTTTAAGCCAACTCCTTTAAAGTCCCAAGAAGGCTTTATAAGTGATGGTATCACTGGATCCTATGAGGTGCATTTGAGACATAAACTAGCTAAGGTAATCTCCTAAATTGGTGGTACTGTCGTAAAATTCTAACATTGGGATACGAATGTAAGGGGGAAGCACCTTATCTTAGATCACCTGTGTAAACGGAGATCAAGTGAACGAGAATTGATCCCATGGATCAGATTTCTTGTTGTCGTGTAGGTCGGAAAGTCTCCAAATCATGTCTTCCAGCACTCTAACATTGATCTCGTGTAGAGAATGATGGCAGTGCATGTTAAATGGTTGTGATTGTTGAGTTGAGGTGCTACTCAACTATGCAAGGCAATGGGATTGGGTAGTGGTAATAGTGTAGGTAGTGTTACATTTTGGGCTACCGTTGGGAAGGTGGGTATGAGTGATTAGGTGGACACTTTATCATTTTTGTGCTCCACAATGTGTGCATATGGAGGACGGTGTTGTTGCTGCTAGAGTTAGTCCACTTATGTACAAAGTTGAGTGTTTTCAGCATGGAGGTTAGCAAGCATTTGCTTCAAACGAGCTAACCTATCTTCTCTGCTTTGAGGGTTTTACTGCTATAAGTGTGTCGGATTAGTTTGGTGGAGTGTTTGAGAGGGTGAATTGTCAATGTTTTTTTACTTGGATCTAGTGTTGTAGTTATGGTCATGATTTGTAAAAAGACGGCACCAAATGTCACTTGCAGATTCGGTTGGGAAGTAAGTGAACTTGCAAAACATAAGGAAAGTAGAGTTATGGGAGTTCTTAGGCTATTCTATGTTGCCACTTCGATACTCAAGTTAAAATGTTGAGTGAGAGTGAGAGATAGTTAAAAGGATAACTAAGAGGCTTAAATATTTAGATCCCCTTACTAGTAAGCTGCTTCAGATATTTATAGGTGGCACTGAGGTGCAGTTATTCTAAGAGAATGTAGGATATGCCTATGGCTACATGTTTGGGATATGCCAGTAGTGGGAGACTGGGCAATATAGTCTACGATGAGTCCTGCTTGTAATTTACCAGGTCAAGGGGCCATAGATGGAGAAGGCTAAGGACTCACTTGGGCTTATAGTTGAATTGTGAGAGAGAATAGGAACTTGGACCGAACTTGAACCTATAGCCGAAATGGCCTATCAACAATATCCTTTCATATTATATTATGTTATATTATTTAGTTGTAAATTAATACGAAAAAGATATCGAAATTATAAATAAAAAAGATTTAAAATACACATAATAATTATTTATTAAAATAATATTAATGTGACATATGATTAGATATTAATGTTTTACATATGGTCATTATCTAAATTAGATGGGTATGAACTCGACATGTGTATGTTTAAAATAAAAATGATCAAATATAATGTATGTTAAAAATAAAAACTACTATAAGAATTAAAAAATCTCTTTTATTTCTATGCCCAAATTCATTAAAATTTAACATCTAGAGACGTAATGCGGGGGAAAGTAAATCTTCCTCCATGAGAAAATTAATGGTTTATTGAACTAACTTTTAACTCTTTGTGAATACTTCTTTCTTGAACGACATTAAATGAAGTAATTGATTTAAAGTTAATTTTTGAGTGATTCTATTCCACTTTAATAATATGTGTGAAAAAATTAAATGAAATATTATCATATAATAACCAATGATTTAAGAAGAAAAAAATATACATAAATTGTCTTAAAAATACATGTGAAAAAATTAAGAAATGTACAATTATAGTAAATATATTATAAATTTATTTGTTGAAATAGTTTGAAATATTTTAATCATGTTTAATTTGCTTATTTGAAGAGTTGTCTTATGCATATAGGAACAATGAATAAGATATTAATTGGGGTATGTTAACATGGGCTAGCAGGTAATCTTGTTGTATAGGATACTATTATTTTCTCTCTTAAAGCATTTTGATGATAACAAAAAGTACTAAATGTTTTTAATGAAGTTCATTATATTTACAATTTGAATTAAGAGTTAGAAGAAAAACTACGTTGTTTTTAATTACTCAGAAGATAAGTTAAAAGGTGTTCATTGTAAATAATAACAGGAACTCAGAAGATGAGTTAGAAAGTGTTGCTATTACGAGTGCTTATAAACAAAATAGCTTTATACATTAACGTAAGTTGGTTAACTTTCAATCTTGAAGACGATTGAATATATTTGGGTAACATATTTAATTCATTTCACTAAAGTAGGACAAAAATCTATGGGGATCTAAGCGTTTAATTTTGGAATTAAGAGATTGAGTTAAATCATTCATGATTAATGTCATATATTTGATTTTGCTATAAGAAGATCAACATTTAGATAATATGTTTCACTAAAATAGGAAAAATAACCAAGGAAATCTAAGTGGTTAATTTTGGAATTAAGAGATTCAGTTAAATCATGATTAATTCATAATTGATCTCATAAATCTGGTTATGCTACAAGGAAATCAGAATTAAAAAGATTACACTAGAGATCACATACCTTCATGAAGACAAGGATGAGAGAAAGAGTTCTTGTATGTTCCTCAAAATTAGCGGGTGATTGATTTCATCAATCGATTTTGTGCAGATAAGATATATCTCGATATAAGGATGAATCTGGACTATTTTCAATAATAAATTTGAAGGAATTTCTATAACATATTATGAAGATATCATATTTAAATTTCAAAATCTAGCAAATATCTACAAATCTCTTAGGATAATTCTCAAAGCATTCAAAGCGTGATCACAACAATAAAGTTTCTTGTTAAAGGCAAATCAACGATGTAGCCATTACTCTTCTATGAATAAATAGAGGAGAAATCCAAAGATTCAAGAAGAAGAAACAATACAGAACAGTACAACATTCGTTTATCATAAAAAAAGACCATTATCATAACTCAGAGATTAACTCAGAAGCTACTCTATCTTTTACATATTTTCATATTACACTTGAATTAATTTTTAGAGGATATAAATTCTCATTCCTCATTTGTTTTTTATAATTCTTGAAAGCTAGATTCATGTATTAGTAAGAGGTTACTTGTAACTCTGTAGATCTGTGGATAGAGTTAGAATAGGCTAGACAGGCAGAGCAGAGTGTTTTTGAAGCCAAGGTGTTAGCAAAACAATTATAATCTCTCAAGTTTATTTTAGATTAGTAGAATAATACCAGTGTGGAAAACCGGGTCCCTAGTAGTAGAGCTGAAAGAGAGGACTGACACTTAAGGCAGAACCTCTATAAATAGCTTGCTTGATTCTCTTCTCTTTATCTTTTAATTTCTATTCTATAATAGTTTGTAATTGTTTATAAATATTTTTTTTATGCCATAATTAAATTAAGTAGTTAAAAGGTTTTTTTTTTTTAAATTAGTAAGTAATTAATTCACCCCTCCTCTCTTGATTACTTAATTCAGGACCAATAATTGGTATCAGAGCAGGGACTCTAATAATACTTTAAGTTCAAGATCTTCTGGTTGAAAATAGCATATCTATTTCTACTAATCGTGCTCTTTACTTTGATGATACTAATTTTGGTTATTGGAAATTTAGGATGGAAACTTACATCATGGGGACAAACTTTAACCCATGGGAAATCATACAATTTGGAGATGAAACTATCAAAGAAGATGGAGATCAGACTCTAATAGAAGTTGATAAGAGAAAGCTTAAAAGAATCATTAAGCTAATAACTTGTTATTTGCTACAATAGCTTATTCAGAATATTACTTGATCTCTTCTTGCAGAACTGCGAAAGAAATCTAGGACACACTCTGTGAAATTTATGAAGGAACATCAACAATCAAAGGTACTAAGATTAACTAATTAATGTAGGAATATGAGTTGTTTCGGTTTAAGCCCGATGAAAATATTAAGGAAGCTTTCAATTGTTTTACGACAATTACAAATCAATTATCCTTACTTAATCATAAATTGAAAGATGATGACCTTGTAAGAAATATTCTAAGAATCTTGCCTAGATCGTGGGATGCTAAAAAGATTGCAATTGAGGAAGCTCAAGACCTGAATAAATTGACATTTAGCTAGTTGAGAGAAAAGCTAATGGGATATGAGTCTCACATCATGTATACTTTTGATCAAGACAACAGCAAAAGGAACATAGCATTTAAAGTTAGAGAAGTGGAGAACAATTCTGCTATAGAAGCAGAAAGTGATGAGGATAAAAAAATAAATTTGCTAGCTAAATTTCTAAAAAGAAAAGGAAAGAAAAAGTCATTTAATAAAAGGTTAAGTTCTAATCGTGGAAAATTTGATACAAGAAAGCGTATAAAGAAAAGGAAGAAAAGAAAGAGAAAAAGAAGGAATTGATATGTTATGAATGCAAAAAATCAAGTCATATGAAATATGAATGTCCGGTGCTTATCGAGAAACTTGGGAAATACAAAGAGAAACGTAAAGCACTGTTATAAACATGGAGTGACCTAGAAGACTCAGAAACTGATGCAGAGAACTTTGAAGATGAACATAAGCAATCAAACGTGTGTCCAATGGCAATGTCTGAGGTACATTCTGATTTTGAATTAGAAGAAGATTTACTTGATAATGTTTATGCTGAGATTAAAAAAATATTAAATGCATTGACTAAAGTAAATGTTAAAATTAACAAAATTAATTTAGAAAATAAAGCTTTAGTTGAGAAAAATGCGTTGACTCAAACAAATACACTCTTAGTTGATGAGATTGATATATTAAAAACTGATTTTGAAGTTTTATAGATTGATAATAATAATCTATGCATAGCAAATGATGCTTTAACTAATGAGAATGTTCTATTAAGAAAAGAAATTAAAGATCTTAAAGTTAGAATAAATGAACTTTCTTAAACAATTGACAACACACTTAATAAATTTAATGAAAGCGATAAAAAATTACAAATGTTAATTTCTACTCAAAGAATTGACAACTCAAAAACCAGATTAAGATATAATAAGGTAGAAAGCTCAAACGTTGTAAAAAGGACTATTTTTGTTAAAATAAAGACAAAGGCAAAGTTATGTCACAAGACATAAGGTACATTAGAAGGCATCCAGATCATAATAGAAAATATCCTGTCAAAGGATATAACAGGAGACTAGTTAGAGGTATGTCAGAAGGTATCTTGATCGTTAGGAATCAAGACAAGTATGTAATTGATATAATATAACCAATACTTATGCTTGTTTTTTTTTTTTTTTATAATAAGTTGGGGCATATTGAAAAGCATTGTTATTATAAAAATAACAAGCTCAATCTAAATCAAGTGAATCAACTTAATAATACAAGCTTAAATTTTAAGGGATAAGTTAGTTTCTTGGTTTTCTAAGAAACAAAACTTTGTTGCTCTTTCTACTACCGAAGATGAATACGTTTCCATAGGAAATTGTTATATACAAATATTATGAATAAAATAACAATTGATGGATTATGGCGTAGTATTAAAGAACATACCAATAAAATGCGACAATACTAGTGCAATTAATTTAATAAAAAATCCAGTGCATCATTCTAAATCTAAGCATATAGAAGTTAGACATCATTTTATTAAGGATCATGTAAATAATGGAGAAATAAATATTGAATATGTTTCAACTGAAAATCAATTAGCTATCATCTTTAGTAAACCATTAGATAAAATAAAATTTGAGTATATTAGAAACGAAATCGGTATTTGTTATCCCTTTTAGTTATAAGTTATAGACACCCCATTTTTGTCCTCGTCTAGATTTGTTAAATAGATAATAGAAATAATAAAAATCTCGGTTTACAATATATATATATATATATATATATATAAAAAGAAAAAGAAAAAATGAATAAAAAGAAAATTAATGAAAAATTTTATAAAAAAGAAATAACAAAAATTAATAAAAAATGTGAATATTTTCAATAAAAGCAAGGACATATAGATCTCTAAATTAAACTTGGGAACTTCCAAAAAAAAAAAAAAACACACACACACAATTAAGCTAATGTTGAAATGCAATTTAATTGCAATGTTATATCGAGAAAAGGGCCAACCTAGTTGGTCTATGTGTTATCTGTATGCACGTGGGAGGAGTGCAGGTTGCGAGTTTGAATCCCACTCAAGGCACTTAGTGCCGTTTTCTTTTTTCTTTTTTTCCTCTAGGTGGACATGTGGCAGCACATGATTGGTTGGAATGGGTCATGTACATTGTACATGATCGTCTTCAACCTTCGATCGGCGACCTCGGAGGGGAAAAATGATCGGATAACGATGAATCTAACCTGCCTAAACTGATTTTTCCATGCAAATCCATTAACATTTAATCAAAAGATTAATAAACATCAATTTTAACAAGAGAAAACAAACAAATCAAATAAAAAAAATGGCATTTATCCCTTAAATTCGGCCAACCACGATTCAACCCTATCCCAAGCTCTAAATGTGATTCGCCTTGCACCACTATAAATAGGAGTTCGAGAAACATTAGAGGGGTTGGAAATTCATGTTTTAAAAGCCTAGGAACACCCAACTCCGCATTTTCTCTCTCTAGAACGCCACCACCGATCACGCTACCTTCTCTCTAGGATTTCTCACACAATACACAATCCCAAAGCAAGCTAATGGCATCTCGACGTTTCTGGAAGTCCATAGATTCATAAAAGCTTAATTGTTTTGTTCGAATTTGTCTTAAAGGTGCCAATAAAAAAGCTAGTTTAGACTCTACCGTTGGCCACCTCTCGAACCACCACTTAGGCTAGTTTTTAGGCAAAAACAACACCATTAATTGATTCCCCACACTCAAAAACCTAGAGAAACACTCATTAATCACCCTCAACGATCGTTGAATCGTCATTGATGAAGAGCTTCAACACCGCAACCTGATCCGACCAGACTCGACCGACCCGCGATCCAGCCCGCGTATACCCAGTAATCTAGTTGGTGATTTTTTTTTAAAAATTATTTTCTCTATTTTCATGATTATGTTATTTTATTTCATTTTTTTCTTGTCTTTAATTTAAAAAATTAAGAATAATAAGTTTAGAGTACCTATCGAGTTGTCGTAGTGTATATCATCGCCCAATGGCGAAAAATAAAAATCTAAAAAAAATTATTAATTAAAAGTCTTTAGTAAAAAAGATAATAAAAAATAAAATAAAAAAATCTTTAGTATAAGCTAGGTTATTAGAAATAAAAAAAAAATAATAAGTTTCTTTATATAAGTTAGGGTCTTAGAAATAAAAATAATAATAAAATGAAAAATTTAGAAAAATAAAATTAAATGAATAAAAATCTTAGTATAAATAAAATTTTAGAAACAAAAAATTCAATAAAAAGTAAAAATAATAAAAAATACAAAAATAAAGTTTTTTGGGATTATAATAATAATAATAAAACAAAAAATACTTCATGTTAAAATCTAGCATTTTAAGGTTTTATCACTTAGAGTTTTCTTTAATAAAAATTTAATATGAGGTTTTTCCAAACTTAGGTTATTTTAGGTTTTTTCAAAAATAATCATTTAATAATCTAGGCCATCTAGGTATTTTCTTAATAAAAGATTAATATGATTAAATAACGAAAACCTGATGTTTTTTATTAGATAAAATTAACCAACAAACTAAAATTTTCGTAAAAGAACAAGTGAACTACGGATAGTTTGATCTTGACCAGCAGCTATATAGGCACTTTCAAGGCAATCATAATAAAATAAAAACTTTAGGTTAAGAAAAAATAATCATAATAAAATGAAAACCTTAAGTTAGGAACAATAACCGTAACTTTAGGTTATGAAGAATTAATCAAAATAATGAAAGAAAAACTTTAGAAAAATATAATAAAATGAAAACTTTAGAAAAATTAAATAAAATAAAAAACTATAGAAAAGTTAAATAAAATAAAAAATTTAGAAAAATTAGATGAATAAAAATGTTAGGTTGTTAACATAAATATAATAAAAGCTTTAGAAAAATTATTATAATAGACTTTAGACTTTAGTTTTTTTTTTTTAATTCAAAATCTTATAAAAACATAAAAATGATGATAATAAATGGCCTATCATAATATATAGTACAAGATAAATAAAGATTAAAAAAATATAAAGGCCTTTTAGTAAATATTTTTGAAAATTCTACATGGTAACCATTTATGTTTTAATAGGTTAACCCTTGAATCCAACTTTTCTGGTTTAACATTTTTCTAAAATATTTTTTAGAAAAATTCACAGACTAGTAGTTAGTTAAGATTAATCCATCCAATTAACTTTAATTTTATTTTCTAACTTAGGTTGGTGGCAACTCCTTTTAAAAATTATTTTTTCTTAAATTATTCAAGTAATCTATATCAAATGGGTAGAATTTAGTATAAATTAAAATTAAGAAAAATGATTAAAAAAATAGATCCACATAAGTGATAAAATAAAATAAATCTAATTTTTATTTTTTTTTGTTCTTTTAAAATTTCAATTTAAGTCATTTTCTCTCTCTCTCTCTCTGCCACACTTTCCTCTCATTCTCGAGTGTATCAATAGTCATTATTCTTCATTGTCACCTTCATCTCTCTCTAACCAAAATCATAATGGCACCTAAAAGATCAAATAAAATACAAAATCAAACCTTTAAGACCAAAACTTCCTCTAAAACCATTGACATTGTTGATGAACCCACCAATTCAAAAAAGATAGTGAGTCAAAGTCAAAACCCTCAAACAAAAAAAAAATAGAAGATTAGAAGATGAACGTCGAGAAAAAGAATGAAAAGGTTGATGAAAGTGAAACTTAGAAAGTTTCTTAAAAGGTTAGTTCACACAAGGATGGAGGAACTAAAAAATCAGAATGAGAAGGTGAGGCCTCAGTACATGAAAATCAAGAACTCCTTGCAAAAGAAGAAACGTATACTTGAACAACATGAAAAGAAACATAGGGCTTTTAAGAAAGAGAATTCCATAAAGGTAGATATTTTAATCTTTTATTTTTATAAACAAATTAAAATAAATGTAATTTAGTTGCATTATATGACTGAAGCGCAGGCTAACAGCCTAACGAAAAACAAATGCACACAATTCCACCTAATCCCAAGTTCAAATCCTTGCTCGCGCAAATGCGCAAGATTTTTTTCTCTCGGCAAAAAACGTAGGTTCAACCCACGTTTTCTTCTTTCAGTATTTTGCCTTACAATGAAAAATGTGGGTTCAACTTACATTTTCTTTTTCTTTTTGCTCCATTTCTGTTACAATGAAAACGTAGGTTGAACCCACGTTTTCATCATCTTCTATCCTTGACTTGTCCGCCGTGGAAGACTATGGGGAGCTCAGAATTTTTTTTCTTTTTATCTTTCTTTTAACATTTCAAAACTTACAAAAGTTCAAACAACAAATAAATAACTTCCAGAATCAAATTAAAAATGCAATAAAGTCATTAATCAAAGAAATTAAAATAAAAAAACACTTCTGCAATAAAAAAATCCGACCTTTGGCCTTTCTTCTCCCCCAATCGTTCAACCCACATTCACCTATAAATAGAGTTCCAACTCTGCTTGAAGGGTATTTTTTTTTTTTGCATAAAAAAAGCTCAAAACGTTTTCTTAAGAATTTTTTTTCTAGTGACATTCTCTCTCTCTCTAATTTTTTTTCCCGATCACCCCACTCCGACAACTTAGTCGTGTTCCCATTTCTAGAAGCTTTGGCTGACACCACCATGCTCACCATTCTCCGCCATCTCGTTGCCACTCTCTACTGTCTCGCTCGTTGTCCTCCGCTGCTCTCCACCATTGTCATCGTCTCTAGCAATCCCAATCCAAGTTTGTATAGTTTTATTTATTCATTCATTTATTATAGTATTATTATTTTTAGAAATAATTAAAAAAAATTCTTTAGTTATTATATATATACATATATATATATATAGACATAAAAAAAAAGAAATTTTTTTTCTCAAAGAATTTCTTTTATTTATTATATATTTTAATACATTTAAAAAAAAAACTTTCTTAAAAGATATTTTTAGTTATTTTCTATTTTAAGACATTTTAGATTTTTTTATAAAAAAACAAACTTTATAATTTTTTTAGTTATTTTACTTTTGATTCATTTTTTAAATATTTTTTAAAATTAAGTTATTTTAATATTTTTTAGTTAAGACATTTAAATTAAAAAAATAGTTATTTTATGTATAATAAGACATTTTAGATTTTTTTTTAAATTATAAAAAAATTATCTTTAGTTATTTTATATACTTTTAAGACATTGCAAAAAAAAAAATGAAACATTTTATCTAAAAAAATATATTTTAGATATAATTTTTTTTAAAAGAATTATAAGTCTTAAAACATTTTATTTAAAAAAAAAATCATGTGAACTACGATAGGTTTAATCCTAAGAATTGAGTATGTAGGCACCCTTAGGGAAGCCTCATTTGTAAAATAAATATTTCTTTCCTTCTTTTCTTCTTTATTTTTTTTTCATTATTATTTTTTTCTTTCTTTTTCTTCTAAAAAAAATTAATTTGAAAGGTTAAAAAGTGGTAATGTAAAATTTTAATAAGATAGCCCCCAAACTCCAAAATTTCTAGTATAAAAGTTTTTTTTTTTTTATGTAGACTAGTAGTCGAATTAAGACTAATCCGCTCGATTAGTCTTAATTTAACACTTTTCCAGATTTCAATCGGGTGGCAACTTTTTTTCTTTTCTTTTAAAAAAAATTAATTTTTTTCTTCTAATCTTAATCAAGGATTTACATTAAATGAGTTAGGGTTTAATGTAAATTGGTTTAGAAAAAATGGAAAAAATTAGACTCAATAGGATGATGACTCTATAGGGGACCAAAAAAGTAGACTAGCCACTTAAACCTTCCAAAATAATTTTTTTTATTCCTTCACTTGTAGGTATATATATGTATGTGTATTTGTATAGTTGTTCTAACCTTTATATTTTTTTTTAGCATTTCTTTTATTATTAATTTGAAAGGAAGGCATCAAATGTATGATAAATACGGTCAAACCCAAACTATCTTAGGACCTTAAGAGGGGAGCCATTGTGTAAGCTTTAGGTGTTGTAGGGCAACCACCGCTATAGGGTGATTAGGCTACCCCACTCAAGTTTTGACGTGACCATGATCCATTTTCTTTGAAAATGAGTGAGGTTACAAAACTTGGGGACCTATAGAACCTACCCAATTGTATTCATGAACCCTTTAAGTTGGCGAATAAACATGATGTGGCATATAAAAAAAATTGCAACTTTAATGGGTCATTTTTCTATTTATTTATAATTTGTAACATTGTTATTGTAAATTTCCCTATAAACTATTTGTAACAAATGTATTTTCTTGTAAATAGTATAGTCATGATGTATTTACTTTCATAAATTTTGTAGCAATGGCAAGCTCATCCTGCATGCAAGCTTTTCTCAAGGAAGTCCATGTTCATAAGCCCCTAGAGTCAAAGATAGAACTTGATTGATAGATCCAGTTCTTTAACCCAAGTCAATAAGAGGTCATTCAAGACAAGATTAGACCAATCCTCTCATTATAGAAGGTCTCTATTAACATCACTTTGGTTTAGGCCTTGATTCATTTTTAGGATTTAGAAACCGTCACTTTTTGCTCGGGTCCCCATCAATTAGGCCCAGCAATGGAAGAATATGCCCAATTGCTTAAGGCTCCACCCAGCACTAAATGCATATATATCCCAGATCTTAAAGCAAGGCCCGCAAAAATCTTCAATAAATTACTAGGGGTTCATAAGGCTGAAATCATTAAGGCCTTAGAAAATTGTAATGGGAATTGTATTAAGACAGATGATTTGTTGACATGGTTTGCAGCTCAATCCAATTACCATGAAAAGCAAATCCTATTTTACGTAGATTTTGAAGCATGGCAACAACACTAGATTCATGCATTCATCTTAATGGCCTTCAAGACTATATTGTTTCTAAATGGGATTTTTCATATCCACTTTAGGTTCGAAGAATTAGTGGCCCAATTTTTGAAAAGAAAGTCCTATATCCTCGCACTCCTTGCTGAGCATATCAAATCACTTAACCACTTAAAGAAAAAAAGACATGGCGATTTAAAAACTAACATGGCATTGATTATGATATGGTTCATCAGCTATATGCGATGCAATAGACTTGAATTCATTCGGGGGGCCTTTGCACAACAGATTAACCTTATTGATTCTTTTTCCTCTAAAATCACATTGCTAGAGGATATTCCTACCTACTATTGGATTGATGTCTTATAAGAATTTTGTGTTGAAGACATATTATGGGTAGCTAGATGGAATTCTTGTATTAGGATGGTACGTGCTTGTAAAAATTATGAGGCGACTCCCTTGATTAGATTTTACTAGTGCATTAGTTACTACCCAATTGCTCTAATACGTCAATTGGGACTGATTGAAGAAATACTCCATAAACCTTTACTCGAACCTATCACACTTAATTTCCACAATCCTCATATGATAATAGTTGACAAGATAGCTAAACTATCAGAGATCAAAACCTTATGGGAGACTTGAATAATAAGCCCTACAATTGACATAGGGAATCTGAGGGGGGGATTAGGTAAATATAGAGTAACCAAAGAGTACATTTTTCACCAACTCAAAACGATGGGTGAAAAACAATGTAGTGCCCCAGTTATACTCCAACCAACACCAGCAAATCCCACTCATAAAATGAAGACATATATGGAAGAAGTGCAAGCACGAATGTAAGTCTATATGGAAAACATGGAAAGAAAGGGGGATATTTGGAAGAATAGATGTCAAGAATCCAACCAACAAGTTGAAGCTCTAGAAGCCCAACTAAGAAAGGCCAGGCAAAAGATCAAGGAACTAGAAACTCTTACAAAAGAGAAATAGAAAAAGGATCATGTCATTACAAGAAGAGGAAGATTTAGATTTTAGAATTTTTTTTTTGGTAATTCCTTTTCAAATGATGTAATCAAACTCTAAAGTTGTGATATTAATAAAATTTCTATTTTGCCACATTATGGATTATTCACTAACCCTACATTTGCATCCACTTGACACAAACATTTAACAAAAAATTATTTTTACTAACAAGTTATCCAGTGTTGATCAATCTCGATTTCAAGATTGCGCTTAAACAATCGAACCCTACAAGAAGTCCATACTAAACTATTTCTAGAGCTAAAATGTCAACAATGACGACAGTATCAAGGATAATAATGTTAATCAGAGAATGGTTTTGTTGGAGCAAGCTGTGCAAAGTCTCAATGATCAAGTGAAATTCTTGGTAGAAAATTTGAATCTTCTTCGATTAACTAAACCGGTTCAAGAAGGCTATTCAGGAGAGCAAAAGGGAAAAGCAGTTGAGATTTCACTCCCCCTTCCCCCCCAAAATGAGGAAATTAACTCTAGGTTCAATCCAACTTTTGTGGAGTCTAAACCAGGAGCACAAACCTCATGTAGTCCTGAAGATCTACAAAGGCAATTCGAGGAAAGACAGAAAGAAACAGAAAGAAAGTTTTTCCAACAATTAGCTGATAAGATGAAGGCTCTACAAGGATCAAATGGATGTGAGCAAAATGGGATCACTGACTTAACAATTTTTTATAACATTGCTTATCTTGAAAAATTTAAGGTATGGAAGTTTGAGAAATATGATGGCATCAGTTGTCCAAAAATGCACACCAAGCTGTATGTTCGAAAGATGGGCAAATACGTACAATATGACCAATTAATGGTGCAGACTTTCCAAGACAGTGTCATAGGACCTACTTTAGCTTGGTATGCACAACTAGACCTCAATCAAATCAATAATTCGGAAAAGTTAGCTTGAGGTTTCTATGAGCAACACAAATTCAATATTGAAGTTGGTCCTTCATAATGGGACTTAGGGAGTATTTGCAAGAAGCATAATGAATCCTTCAAAGAATACGCTCGGTGTTGGAGGGCTTAGGCTGCAAGGGTCATTACCCTAATTTTTGAGAAAGAGTTTACATCCATATTTATTAACAGACTGGAGAAATCCTATTTCACCTACCTGATTGGGCAAACATCTTCAAGTTTTGCAAAAGTGGTAGCTGCAGGATGCAGGGTTGAAAATGCCATCACCTTTGGAAAATTGCTAGTTAATGAAACCCCCGAAACAACATCAACCAAGCCACTAAATAATATCAAAGGAAATTAAGCCACAATTAGCATGGTTAAATCCAGCAGAAACAATAAGCCAACTCCTCACTTTTCCTTCCAAACACCAAACCTAACCATAAACACTACAACCTAAACATAACCAAACAATCAACCTCAGATCTATAGACCTCCCAAACAGTTCACCGGAATCCTAGTCCCCCTCAGCCAAGTCTTTGTTAGCCTCAAGGCTGATAATCTAATCAGTTTTGAAAATTTCTAATGAGAAATACAAGCTAAGAACCTATGATCCTAATCTCAAATGCGAATACCATATGGGGCAGGTAAGACATTTTACAGACAAATGTTGGAGACTTAAGAATAAAATCCAAGATTTGATTGATGCAGGAATAGTGCAACTAGACTTCATTGAGCTACCCACTCCTAATGTCAACAATAACCCACTTCCTAATCATGGTCCTACCATTAACATGATGACTTCGAAAGCATTTGAACTAGAAATTGATTTAGATAGGTTACCAGTAGAGCAGGTAGCATGGAACTTGCAACAAGTCGATTTCCTACTATTAGTCAACCCAAACAATAAAGCACAAGTTAAGTCAGCCATCTAGCAATTATTATTAGAAGGCAAAATCTAATCATCCTACATTCAGGAAATGTTAACTCTCAAACTTTACAAGCTAACAACTTAAAAAGAGTTGGAAAAAAGATGGTATGCAAGTGATCCCACATTTGGTTTATTAGGATAATATTAAGGGAAGTACGATTATTTTGTTGACTATTCCATCCAACTGCCAATCCATGAAGAACTTACCCCAAGTGGTTAGGGTTCTAATTTTGAAGAAGAAGATAATCCCTAAAATGAGAAGGATAATTATCAAATGATTAACATGATAGGATCTGACTTCAAACCAGTGATCCTAAAATGTTACAAAGAACCTGGACAAGAGCAAAAAGTCCCAAAAGCTAAGAAATATACTTTCCATGTTCCCTTGGCACTTGAAAACTATAAAGCTGCCCCAATTAATTATGCGATGGTTAATTAAGAGAAACCCTCAAGCTTTATTATCGGAGGAATCACCCAATCATGAAGGATTTATAGCTCTAACGAAGAGGCCACGAAAAAACCTGAAACCGATGAATCAAGTGAGAAAGTTATAAAGCCAATAGCAGAAGAAAAAAAAAAGGGCTATCAATTTTTTCAAAGATGATCAAGTTCAGTGAGTATAAAATCATGGATCAATTATCAAAAACCCCAACCCAAATCTCCCTAATGGGTCTTCTACTCTCTTCCAAGACTCACAAAGAAGCCTTATTTAGAACTTTGAGGGAAGTTAAAGTACCATAGGGAATATCTATTAAAAATTTGGGACATATTGTTAATTCTATTTTTGCTATTGATTAGATATCTTTTTCAAAGAAAGAATTAGGAGAAGAAGGTAATCAACACACTAAACCACTATTCATAGTAGTGAAATGCAACAACATGATCGTTTTTAGAGTCTTCATCGATAATGGGTCATCCCTTAATGTATGCCCTCTAGCTGCTCTTAACCTATTAAGTGTTAATACATCTAACATCAAACTAGGTTATATTACAGTCAGGGCTTTTAATGGGTCAAGGAGGGAAATTGTAGGGAAAATTGACTCGATGATGGAAATTGGCTCGCAGTTAGTTGAAATCCCTTTCCAAATCCTAGACATACCATGGTCTTTTAACTTGCTTCTTGGGAGGCCTTGGATCTAGGCAGTGCAGGCCATTCCTTCTAACCTCCACCGGAAGGTCAAATTCATTTATACTGGTCAGATCCTCACTATCTTAGGTAAACAAGATTATGCCATTTATAAAGAAACGGCTATACCCTATATAGGAGAAAAAGGCCCATATGACCTAAGGCTCCAGATATTTGATAAGATGTGTATGATTACTAGTTTCGAGAAATAAGGATATGGAAAGGTGCAGTTTAAAGAAGGTCAAACAAAGACATTTGATCTTGGATATGTCCCTACTCTAGAAGAAAGATTTCAGATGGGGTTCGAGCAAGGAAAAAGGGGAGATAGACTGTACAGTACCTCGATTAATTTTTCACCAATCCAAATTACATTCACCCATCTGGCTAGTGTTGAGACATTGGTATCTACAAGAGAAGACAACTCTAATGATCTCATAGTCAAGCAACAATGAGAATCAACGGGCATATCCCATAGCTCTCAATCACTCCAAAATTGGTTCTCTTATCCTCTAAATAGCAATAGGTTTGCTTTAGAGTAAGGGTGGACCATGATTTAATATTTGTTGAGTTTTTTTTTTCTTTTCATCCAATAAGTGTAACCCACATGAATAAAATCAATGAAGTCTTGAATAATTTCCTCAATATTGTTCTATTTTTTCCCTTCTACTTATTTATTTCTTTTTTATATACAATTATCTAGATCTAATGATGAAAATCAATGATATCTCGCACATGTAGAAGATAAAAATATTAATATCACCTCCGACCTTACTAGGTTAGTCGTTGGGGATGATGTTGATGACCATAAAGTAATTCAAGAGAATTGGCAAAGATATGAACAGGGTAGGATTTCCATTGGTGAGTTAATTGAAACAAACAATCTAGGAAGTGAGGGCAATCCTAGAAATCTCAAGATTCGGGGCGGTCTTAATGATGGACATAAAGGAAGGTTAACAAAGCTATCATCTGAATACTTTAATGTATTCGCATGGTCTTATGAAGATATGTCAGGACTTGACCCATCAATCGTGGTTCATAAGCTACCTATACAAGAAAACATCAAACTTAAAAAATGAAAATTAAGCCGATTTCGACCTAATATTTTATTGAAAATCAAGGAAGAAATCAAGAAATTATTGGATTTTGGGTTTATCGAGGTGTCAGATTATCCTAAATAGGTAGCTAATATAGTCCTAATAATAAAGAAAAATGGGAAAGTTCATGTATGTGTAGATTTTCGAGACTTGAATCAAGCAATACCAAAAGATAACTTCTCTTTAACCCACATAGACGTCTTAGTAGATAATATAGCTGGAAACCAACTTTTCTCATTCATGGATGGTTTCTCAAGGTATAACTAAGTCAAGATGTTAGAAGAAGATAAGACCAAGACAACCTTTGTCATAGTTTGGGGCACCTTTTGTTACAAGGTTATGCCCTTTGGTCTTAAAAAAACTGGGGTAACATATAAAAGAGTGATAGTTACATTATTTCATGATATGATGCATTAAGAAATTGAGGTGTATGTTGACGACTTGATCGCTAAATCCAAAAAAGGGGAAGATCATGTAGACACTATGAAAAAGCTGTTTGAACGGTTAAGAAAATACCAACTGAAACTTAACCTAGAAAAATGCACTTTTGGAGTTACCTCTAAGAAATTACTAAGTTTCATGGTCAGTTAAAAGGGCATCGAGGTGGACTTAGATAAGGTCAAAGCAATACTGGAAATGCCGCCTCCATGTACACTTAAAGAAGTCAAAGGACTACTTGGGCGTTTAAGTTACATTGCTTGGTTTATCTCATAGCTCACAGATAAATGTCGCCCTTTGTTTAAGATATTAAAGAAAAATGCCATCATAGAATGGAATGAAGAATATGAAGAAGCTTTCATGGAAATCAAGCAATATCTCATGAAACCTCCTGTATTGGTAACCAACAAACTTGGCAAGCCCTTATTCTTGTGCTTGAAAATACTACCTGAATCTATGGGGTGTATGCTTGGCCAGAAGGATGAAAGGGGAAGGGAATGAGCCATTTACTACCTGAGTAAGAAATTTACTGAAGGGGAACAAAAATACTCTGAAGTAGAAAGGACATATTGTGCATTAGTCTGGTTTATGCATCAACTTAGACAATAAACACTATTCAGTTGAGTTATTAACAAGACATGATCCCTTGAAGTATTTAGCAAACAAACCAGCCTTAATTGGTAGGATTTCGAAATGGCAAATGTTACTATTTGAGTTCAACATCACCTACATGAATCAAAGTTTAGTTCAAGTTCAAGCTATAGCTGATCAATTAGCTAAGCATCCACTTGAAGGAACTTCCCAAGAACCACAAGCACAATTTCTAGATGAAGATATATTGGTGATTGAAATTAATCCTAATTCTGAAAAAGAAAAGATTCTCAAATGGAAATTGTACTTTGATGGAGCAACCAATGTATTTGACTGTGGAATAGGAGCAGTGCTCATCTCACCTAAAGGTAACCAATTCCTTATAGCAATGAGGCTCATGTTTTCATATACCAACAATATCACACAATATGAAGCATACATTTTGGGTCTCAAAATAGCCTTCGATATGGAATTCATGAATTAAAAGTATATGGGGACTCCTCACCCATCATTTGTCAAACCTAAGGAGAGTATAAGACAATGGTCCCTTATCACTAGCACTTGTCACAATTAATAGGGAAGTTTGGAGAGATCACATTCACATATGTACCAAGGGTGCAAAATCAATTTGCTGATGCCCTAGCTACATTGGCATCTTTGACTCAAATAACAAAAGGGATAGAAATCTAACCTCTCAAGATCGAGATTGAAGATAAATCTGCTTTTTGTTTCACTATTGAAGGAATGCAAGATGATAAGCCTTGGTATTATGACATCAAGATCCTACTTCAGGAAGGAAGATATCTAAAAAAAGCTGAAAAGAAAGACAAAAGAATACTCAGAAGATTGGCAAGTCATTATTTGTTAAGTGGATCCACACCATATAAGCAATCATTTGACAGTACATTATTAAGATATGCTGATGAAAAAGAAGCAGACACCCTTATGAAAGAGGTACACGAATGAATATGTGATCCTCACATGAACGACTACATGCTGGCCAAGAAGATCATGAGATTGGGTTATTACTAGTTGACTACGGAATTCGATTGCATCAAACGTGCAAGATGTTGTCATCCATGTCAAGTTAATGCCAACAAAAAAATGCCCCTCCTCAAGAACTTCATACACTTTCTTCACCATGGCCATTCTCTATGTAAGGTTTAGACATAATTAGACCAATTAATCTAAAAGCATCTAATGGTCATCAATTCATATTGGTAACAGTCGATTATTTTACCAAATGGATTGAAGCTTCCTCTTATACCAATGTTACCAAAGGAGTAGTGGTCAAATTCATCAAAATGGACATTATTACTTGATATGGATCTCCTAAGTCAATTATTACAGATAATGCCATAAACCTCAATAATAAGCTCATGATGAAATTATGCTAACATTTTGGAATCAATCACAAGAATTCCACTCCATATCAACCACAAATGAATGGAGCTATAGAAGTGGCTAATAAAAATATCAAATGGATTATTGAAAAGATGGTCGTTACCTATAAAGACCGGCATGAGATGTTATCGTTTGCACTCATGGCCTATCGGACCTCCTTCAGAACATCAACAGGAGCTACCCCTTACTCTTTAGTATATGGTACTAAAGTTGTGTTGCCAATTGAAGTTGAGATTCCATCACTTAGGGTATTGTTAGAAACTTATCTAGATGAAGCTAATTGGGTGAAAAAACGAGTTGACTAATTGAGTCTAATTAATGAAAAGAGGTTAACAACATTATGCCATGACAAATGTTATCAACAAAGAATGGCTAGAGCCTTTAATAAAAAAGTGCAACCTTGAAGTTTCCAAGAAGGTGACTTATTTTTAAGAAAGATCCTCCTAAATGTACAAGATCTTAGAGGGAAGTTTACTCCTAATTATGAGGGGCCATATTCTATAAAGAGAGTGTTATCGGGAGGGGCATTAATTTTGTCACAAATAGACGGTCTAGATTTGAAGGACCCTATAAATTATGATGCAGTTAAAATGTATTATCCTTAATGAATCAATGGAATCTTACCTAAGTTTATTGAAAATATAATTGGTCTCTTTGTGGTTTAATTTTTACCATCTATGTGTAAAGTGGATATCCCCATTGGTCATCGGATCGTTCATCTCCCTCCTCATCGATAAGTTTCTTTCTCTTTTACTCTTGTTTTGCCTTATACACTTAAACATGAGGGAAGTTGTGGGGAATAAAATAATAATGACTGATGAAAACTTTTCAAATACTCCATCATGGTTTCATTGTTTTCAAAAATGAGTTTCTTTTGCTATTTCAATTTAGAGTCTCAAATAACGGGAGCATAGATAATTTGAGCAAAATGGATTGAAAGAGTTGAAATTCTAGAGTGAAAGTGAATATCACACAAGCATGGTTCATCCAACGATAAAAAGAGTTGATTTAAGAAAGAGATAAGTAAACGGGTGTGTTGAACTTCAAGAAAGAAGGTTCATTGTTTATGCACAATCTACAAAACCAGGTAAAATTCTTTATTATTAAAAATATGTCATGCATAAGTAGTTAAATTTTAATATGCTTTAAGATAGTCAGCTCACAAGAGCACTTTCCTAAAAATCTTTTTTAGGGTTATTAGTCTGTAACAAGCGCTTTCCCATAAAAATTAGTCAGCCCACAAGGATATTATCCTAAATTCATCTTTTCGTAAGATTGCTAATCTATAATAAACGCTTTCCTATGCAAATTAGTTAGCTTATAGGGGCATTATCATGAAATTCCTTTTTTATTAAGATTGTTAGTCTATAATAGATGCTTTCCCATTAGTCAGCTCATAGGGGCACCATCTTAAATCCATCCTTTTTTAAGATTACTAATCTATAATAGACACTTTCCCATTAGTCAGCCTATAGGAGCACTATCCTAAATTCATCTTTTCTTAAGATTGCTAGTCTATAATAGACGCTTTCTTATATAAATTAGTTAGCTCACAGGGACACTATCATGAAATCCCTCTTTTGTTAGGATTGTTAGTCTATATCGCATTAGTTAACCCACAATGGCACTATCCTAAATTTATCTTTTCTTAAGGTTACTAGTTTATAATAGATGCGTTCCTAAGCAAATTAGTTAGCTCATATGGGCACTATCATAAAATTCCTCTCTTCTTAGGATTACTAGTTTATAAGGACATTTCCCAATACAAGATAGTCAACCCATAAAATACCATCCTAGACATCTCTTGACAGTTCATTGAAATATTTCTATAGCTCTTCAGAGTATACTAATAGCAAAAAATGGTGCATCTTTTTGGTCTTTGTAGTAAAGTTTTTTTCAAACTTCACCATAAAAAGGGATAGCTGTAGACACATCATTTTTATTTTATTTTTAATCTTTAATTTTTTTATTTTCATAAACAAATTAGAATAAATGCAATTTAGTTTCATTATATAACTAAAGCATAGGCCAATGGCTTAATGGAAAACACATGCACTTGATTCCCCTTGGTTCTAAGTTCGAATCCTTGGTCGCGCAAGTGCGTGATATTTTTTTCTCTTGGTGAAAAACAAGGGTTGAACCCACGATTTCTTCTTTCAATATTTTGCCTTACAATGAAAAACATGGGTTTAACCTATGTTTTCTTTTTTTTTTTTCTTCATTTTTGTTACAACGAAAAACGTGAGTTAAACCCACACTTTCATCATCTTTTACCCTTGACTTTTCCGCCATGGAAGACTACTGGGAGCTCGATTTTTTTTTTCTTTTTCTCTTTCTTTTGAAGTTTCAAAACTTACGGAAGATCAAACAACAAGCAAATAACTTTCGGAATCAAATTAAAAATGCAATGAAGTCATTAATCAAAGAAATTAAAATAAAATAAAAAATGCTTCCACAATAAAAAAATTATGACCTTTGATCTTTCTTCTCCCCCAACCGTTCAACCCACATTTGCCTATAAATAGAGTTCAAACTCTACTTGAAGGGGATTTTTTTTGTGGAAAAAAAAAAAGAAGCTTAAAACATTTTCTTAAGAATTTTTTTTTCCAGCAACATTCTCTCTCTCTCTAATTTTTTTTTTCCCAATCACCCAACCCCGACAACCTGGTCGCGTTCCCAATTTTGGAAGCTCCGACTGACACCATGCTGTCCTATGCTATCTCACCATCGTTCTCTGTCGTCTCACTCGTTGTCCTCTACGACTCTCCACCATCATCAATGTCTCCGGTGATCCCAACCCAAGTTTGTATAGTTTTATTTATTTATTTATTATAGTATTATTATTTTCAGAAATAGTTAAAAAAAATTCTTTAGTTATTATATATATATATATATGCATAAAAAAAAGATAATTTTTTTCTTAAAAGAATTTCTTTTATTTATTATATATTTTAATACATTAATTTTTTTTAAAAAAAATTCTTTCTTAAAAGAAATTTTTAGTTATTTTATATTTTAAGACATTTAGATTTTTTTTCTTATTAATATATGTATATATATGTGTGTGTGTATTTTTAAGACATTTTAGATTTTTTTATAAAAAAAACTTTATAAAAAAGTTTTTAATTACTTTAATTTAGATTCATTTTTGTTTTAATAATTTTTTTAAATTCAGTTAATTTAATATTTTTTAGTTAAGACATTTAGATTAAAAAATTAGTTATTTTATGTATAGTAAGACATTTTATATATTTTTAAAAAATTATAAAAAATTATTTTTATTTATTTTATATACTTTTAAGACATTATAAAAAAATAAAACATTTTATCTAAAAAATATATATTTTAGATATAATTTTTTTTAAAAAAATTATAATTTGTAAAAAGTTTTGTTTAAAAAAAAATCATGTGAACTATAATAGGTCTGATCTAGAGCATCGAGTACGTAAACACCCTTAGGCGACCTCATTTGTAAAATAATTATTTTCTTTCTTTCTTTTCTTTATTTTTTTTTTCATTATTGTTTTTTTCTTTCTTTTTCTTCTCAAAAAAAAAATTAATTTGGAAGGTTAAAAAGTGATAATATAAAGTTTTAATAAAATAGCCTCCAAACTCCAAAATTTTTAGTATAAAAGTTTTTTTTTTTTTACATAGACTAGTAGTCAAATTAGGACTAATCCACTCAATTAGTCTTAATTTAACATTTTTTTCCTATTTCAATTGGGTAGCGACTCCTTTTCTTAAAAAAAAAATAATTTTTTTCTTCTAATCTTAGTCAAGGATTTACATTAAATGAGCTAGGGTTTAATGTAAATTGAATTAGAAAAAATGGAAAAAATTAGACTTGACAATATTACTAAGTCCTCTTATTTGGATTTCAATTTCTTTAAAAAGAATGATTTCTATTAGAATGAATTTCTATATCATATAGGATGTAGTAAGCTTTGCGATTTAGGAGTAACTATGTTTGGCAAACTAGTTGTTAAATTTTATGAGAATTTAGATGAGTCTCAAAGGGATATGTGGAGTTCAAAAGTATTAGGAAAGAAAATTCAGATTTCAAAGGAGGATATCGTGAACTATTTTGGCCTAATTAGAGTAAATGATGATCCTAATGTAGGCAAGATGAGTAAGAATGGAATTTTTGCATAATTGACTGATGGAGTTGAAGTATCAAAAGGAAAGGATGTGTTTATTCTTGATTTTGTGTTGATAGTTAAAATCTTACATAAGGCAGTGATTAGTTACATCGTACCAAAGAAGGGAAGTACAACTACAACGACTAGAGAAGACACTCTAATCATTTTGGCAATGAAAAAGAAAAGATCAATAGATATTGCTGCACAAATGATTAAGCATCTATAGAGAAACAGGAGGAACATGCCTTATGGAAGTGTGCTCATGAAACTTTTTAAGTTTCAAAAGATTAAATTACCAAATGTTTCTAAAGCACCTCAACTAATTAAGAAAATTCGAGAGCAATAAAGAAGAAGAAGTAGAATCATTTAGGAACTTATGAATATCTTACATAAGGCAGTGATTAGTTACATCGTACCAAAGAAGGGAAGTACAACTACAACGACTAGAGAAGACACTCTAATCATTTTGGCAATGAAAAAGAAAAGATCAATAGATATTGCTGCACAAATGATTAAGCATCTATAGAGAAACAGGAGGAACATGCCTTATGGAAGTGTGCTCATGAAACTTTTTAAGTTTCAAAAGATTAAATTACCAAATGTTTCTAAAGCACCTCAACTAATTAAGAAAATTCGAGAGCAATAAAGAAGAAGAAGTAGAATCATTTAGGAACTTATGAATATCTTACATAAGGCAGTGATTAGTTACATCGTACCAAAGAAGGGAAGTACAACTACAACGACTAGAGAAGACACTCTAATCATTTTGGCAATGAAAAAGAAAAGATCAATAGATATTGCTGCACAAATGATTAAGCATCTATAGAGAAACAGGAGGAACATGCCTTATGGAAGTGTGCTCATGAAACTTTTTAAGTTTCAAAAGATTAAATTACCAAATGTTTCTAAAGCACCTCAACTAATTAAGAAAATTCGAGAGCAATAAAGAAGAAGAAGTAGAATCATTTAGGAACTTATTCTCACCTAGCTTAATTTCAAAGACTTGTTTTTAGTTTCATTGATGAATATGTTCACATTTTATATGTTCTCTACTTTTTTCAGGATTCTGATATATATCGTATCTTATGTTGATTATCTGCTATAGTATATTGAGGGGGAGTTTTATTTTTTTAATGATATCAAAAAGGAGGAGAAATATAGAACTTTGATACATGAATTAGAGCATAAGATACATAAATAACAATGGGAGTGCTAAATAATGATTTCTATTCAAAATTGACTAAATCTGTAGCTACTATTTTTTGTGTTTATTTTATGATAAAGGGTTTTGCTATCATAAAAAATGGAGAGAATGCTATGTTCTCTTAAAGTATTTTGATGATAACAAAAAGTACTAAATGTTTTTTATGAAGTTCATTATATTTATAATTTGAACTAAGAGTTAGAAGGAAAGCTATGTTGTTTTTAATTACTTAGAAGATAAGTTAGAAGGTGTTCATTGTGAAAAATAATAGGAACTTAGAAAATGAGTCAGAAAGTGTTGCTATTACAAGTGCTTATAAAGAAAACAACTTTATACATCAACGTAAATTGGTTAACTTTCAATCTTGAAGACCCAACTCTACTTATTGAATATATTTAGGGTGACATATTCAATTCGTTTGACTAAAGTAGGACAAATATCTATGGAGATCTAAGTGTTTAATTTTGGAATTAAGAGATTGAGTTAAATCGTTCATGATTAATTTCATATATCTAATTCTGCTATACAAAGATCAACATTTAGATAATATGTTTCACTAAAATAGGAAAAATATCCATAGAAATCTATGTGGTTAATTTTGGAATTAGGAAATTCAGTTAAATCATGATTAATTCATAATTGATCTTGTATATCTGGTTATGCTACAAGGAGATTAAAATTAAAAGGATTACGTCAGAGATCACATACCTTCATGAAGACAAGGAAGAGAGAAAGAGTTCTTATATGTTCCTCAAAATCAGCAGGTGATTGATTTCATCAATCGATTTTGTGAAAATAAGATATATCTCGATATAAGGATGAATTTGGGCCATTTTTAACAATAAATTCGACCAAATTTCTATAACATATTATGAAGATATCATATTTAAATTTCAAAATACAGCAAATATCTACAAAGCTCTTGAGATAATTCTCAAAGCATTTAAAGCAAGATCACAACAACAAACTTTCTAATTAAAGACAGATCAACGATGTTGCCATTACTTTTCTGTGAATAAATAGAGGAGAAATCCAAAGATTCAAGACGAAGAAAAAACAATACAGAATAGTACAACATTCGTTTATTAAAAAAAGAGTATTATCAAAACTCAGAGACTAACCCAAAAGCTACTTTGTCTTTTACATATTTTCATATTATACTCAAATTAATTTTTGGATGATATAAATTCTCATTTCCTCATTTGTTTTTTATAATTCTTGAAAGCTAGATTCATGTATTAGTGAGAATTTACTTGTAACTTTGTAGATTTGTGAATAGCCTTAAAATAGGCTAGATAGGCAGAGTAGGGTGTTTTTGAAGGCAAGGTTTTAGCAAAACAATTGTAATATCTTAAGTTTATTTTGAATTAGTGGAACGATACCGGTGTGGAAAATCGGGTCCCTAACAATAAAGTTGGAAGAGAGGATTGACGCTTAAGGTGGAACCTCTATAAATAGCTTACCTAATTCTCTTCTCTCTATTTTTTAATTTCTATTCTATAATAGCTTGTAATTGTTTATAAATATTTGTTTTCATGCCACAATTAAATTAAGTAATCAAAGGTTTTTTTTTAACTACAATTTTTTTAAAATTAGTAAGTAATCAATTCATCCCTCCCATCTTGATTACTTAATTTGGGACCCACAGATACCCACCTATACGCCATTCGATCGAATAGGTTTCAGATGGGTATTAAGGGCTACATGGTAGGTTTAAATATAAATTGTTCTAAATCTACTCTCATAGGGTGGGGTACGAATATGAGATCTTTTTAACTTATATCCACTCTATAACTTATACTCTTAGTTATCCAAGGTATAAGTTCTAGGGTAACTTGTGTCCATTGTATAAAAAGTTATTAAATAATATTAAAAAAGGAACCCAAACCCATTAGCCAATAACCTTAAATGATTAAACTAAATGATGCCCCTTTGACTTTGTGTTTTTCATTATTTCCCTTGTCATTCCCCATTTTCCTTTTCAACTTTACATTTTTCATTATTTCCCCTTATGTTTTTCCTACTTACTAAGTAGTAAGATCACATAAATACGAAATAATGAAGGGATGAAAAATTAGCTTTAAAAAAAAAAATCAAGTTTTACTACATATTTTATAAGTTTTGCATCTAAAAAGCTTCTAAAGCCATGTATATTTATTACCTTTTTAATGTCATATAAATTTGAAATATGTAAATTATAAGAATGAAGATCAAATTTACAAATTTCATATGATACAACTTGTAGGTTTTACAATTTATAGGTTCCATACTGATTCTAGGGTGTTATAAAGTAGGTTTTAGTTCAAAAATTTGAAAACCTTTCCTTATAGGACAGAGTATGAAAAGGATCTCATATCTTGCATATCATGTATTCACTCACCCTTATTTTTCAATAGCTGGAAAACATGTAATTGCAATTTTGTGTACCTTAAAAGTTGAAAGCTCTTTTTATAGTAGCGGATAATGCATACACATTGCATATGCCAAAACATGACAAATAAAAAGCTTTATAACATTTTCTTAAGCTGGTGTTCCAATAAAAAGGAAAGAATTACTAAAATGATTTTTTATGCCTTTTCGTAGTTAGACCACTACTTTGCCTCAATAAAAATCAAATACTAATCTATTTGCGATTTGAATTGATTTATACATTTTCTCTTTGAAATCATTAATAAATAAAAAAATATTAATTTAAAATTTCTCAACATAAATGGTGTTTCCCACTCTATTGTAATTGCATTGGAATGCAAATTGAAACTTTAGTACTAAATATCGGTCATTCCAGAATTTTGCTCCCTCCATTTACATAACTTGTGTGCATATTCGCTTTGTCTTAAACGTGCCTATTCCTTTTTATATCTTTTCCATGAAAATGTATTCTCTTTTCAAATGAAATATCCAACATAAATAAAATCTATAAAGTTGTAAAAGATCTTCTAAGAATCCAATATAATATATTATTGAGAACAGTATATTTTTAATTCTCAACGTTTATCTACTTTTATATTTGAGTCATTAATTTTTTTTCTTTATATTTGAGTCCTCAATATTTTAAAAATATTATTTAAAAAAATAAATTTCTTCAAATTTATTAAAAATTTTATCCATTTGTAACATGTAGCAACTTTAACTCTGTTCGTAATAATTAAATTTACAAAATAATGATATTAAATATATTTACATAATGTAATAAAAAATCATATTAATATATATAATGATATAACATAATAAAAATATAAAAATAATAATTAAAAGTAAGAAAATGGGCTAAAAAAAATGTGCCTACTCTAACCATTTTGACCAATTAGTTTAAGGCTAGTTGAAAGAACAAAAAATTTAATATATTTAATGAAAGTCTTATTTTTTGTAAGATTTTAAAAATATCGAGAACTTAAATAAAAAAGATAAAGGATTGGGATTCAAATAGAAAAGTAGGTAAATATTAAGGATTAAAAATATACTTCTCCTATGTAATTTTTATATTCATAAAAATCGGTACATATTAGTGCATAAATAGTTTATCAAAAAAATTTAATTAAAATCAATATACCAAAATAACTTTCGCTATCATCATTGATAAAATGAGATTATACCTTGAATGCTTGTCATTTTATAAAATAAAAGAAGAAAATGTAAGTATTCACAGAGTAATACATACTCCTTTTTTGGAATTTTATGTATTTCGTGCTTAAATCATTTTCGTATCCCTCGATTCAATTTACTTATACTTGTATAGAAAGGTTTTAAAATATAAAAGTAAAATGTATTAAAATAATATTAATTTAGACAGTGTGTAAAATAGGTTAATATAAGTTTAGAGGATCTAGATGAATAATCAATGTTGTAAACCCATCCTTTATTATTATTAGTTCCTTGCGGTAGGATCATAATTATATCACATAAAATGTTTCAGTACATGAACCTGTTGACCTCTTAAGGAGCAAAAGCAAATGAAATATTGAGAAGCCTCCCTTTAAATTAAAACTCCAACAAAAAATCTAGGTAAACATCATATTTAGGATAGCGAATAAATTCATTTATGGCAACATTGAAAAGAGTAATAAAAAATTTCATTAACGACATATTTAAATGAGTAATGAAAAGTATAATAAAATTTCATAAATAACACTACAAATATATTGAGATTGGTGGCTTCCTTATCCAAGAGTATATAGAGTATTCTCTATTTTGAGTTTCTTAAGATCCTCCTTTAATGCCTTAAACCTTTTTTAATTGCCTCTAGATTATACTTTACAATCTTTTGATTTTTCTTTCTTTGCATTCATTTGCACTTGTACATAAATAAATTCTTCATCTAAATTGGGAAGAAGGAATTGAGTCACTTAGTTGTAATATGCACACTATTATTACGACAATTAAAAAAAAAATGTAAGAAAAACTTTCATAAAAAGAGAAGAAAAAAAATAAAACTTATTATTAGCCATTCCTAAAGGTAGCACAAAAATCACAAAGTCACAATCTCATGGGGGGAGATTCGTTAAGAACTCTTACCCAAACATGCATTAAAGGATTGCTTCTGTAAAATAGAAGAATATATATAATACACAAATTTATAGTCATGAAAAGTTAATATATATGTAAAACCAATGGCATGGATGTATTGATGTGGAAATGGTATCAAATTTTATCATTTAATGCATTATATTATTTTTAGAAGAGCGCACAACCAAAAGGAAAGTATTCCCTTGATAATATAGAATAGATATGATTAATGTATATTATTATATTTTGGCTAGATAGGGTGTATTAATTTATATTCATGAGTATTATTACAGTTTGAATGTAAAGTGAATGTTAATTTTAGATCGTTGTAGGTGGGAGTAGGAAAATTATTTTAAAACCCTTAACTAGGTATTGAGGAAAAAAAGATGGGAGGTAATATCATGAACTGGAGGCAATGCAACCAAAAAAGGAGTTTTGGCTTAATATAACGGTGGATGATGCAACCTTTTAAAGAGTTTTATCATTTTGCAAAAAGTTACATCTTTTTACAAAATATCATATATATATATATATATATATATATAACAGACACGCATGTGTAATACATGTACAAACAATAAATATAAATGTATAACAAAGTTTAGAATATAATACAATTATTGAATCAAAACACACACAGGATGATAGAAGGGGCTATGTTTCAGTTGTAAAGCATAGTATTTATCAGCATGGCTCTTGATTGTATATGTTGCATTTTTTACTAAAAGAATGAATTATAGCACAACAAATATTACCCAAAAAATTATCGCTCAAAATTGTCCTGCCCTACTTCTTTTTTAGGTTTTACGCTCCATTCCATTTCATAAAACGTTTCCTTTTTATAATCCAAAACCCAAAAATTACAAGAGATAGAGATTGGAATTTGAATTACAAGTACATGACCAAATTGTACAAAACGAGGAAGTGAAGGGAGAATCTTAAGTTTTCCAGCGTTGGAAATTCGAGGCTTCAAGTGCAATGCTTGTAATAACTATAATTACTTTCTACGACATTTACAAAAAGTAAGAAAGCGGTAAGAACCATTATATGCACGGTTGCCTATTTCAACTTTAGAGTAATCTGCAAATAATCATTAAAGGGAGAATGTAGAAACCTTTTCTAATTTCACTTATTCCAATAGGAAGGGTAGCTATGGTTTTGAAGATGATGATTCCGATCTTGAAGTCAACTTGAAGAAAATTATCTCTAAACATTGTTGCGAATTTAACTTAGCTAAAGGTGCTAGAGATTAAATTTGAATGAAGCATGTTCCTTTAGATAGTTATGGAAGTTATTGCTATTGTCCTTAAGAATCCAAATGAGTTAATCAAGAAGATATTTCTTTCTTAGTTTAGTATGTATCTATTTTCCTTTTTATTTATTTCTATAATTGAAATTGTTGTAATATGATAAGTTCCATGTAATTCTACAAGGAGAACTTACCGAATCATATTGTCACTTAATATATTGTGTGGGTTCTTCTCACTCACTCATTTTAGTCTTCTTTATACCGTGGCAAGCAAGTTGTTTGAACCATTTATATATCATATCAAGTAAATTAAATGTAGTTCGACCTACCCATTTATATTATTTTGTTTACTTTTCTTGGCATTCTTTTTATCACAAACCCCATAAATACTATCATTTCATGAGATTTAATGGTTGAATTCTCCCTAAATTGTTGTTTGCCCTCCATTTAATAAGGTGGTTTAGTGACTTTCTTTCCTTAGCATATTTGTTAGAGAGGTTCGATTGTGTTTAAATCTGGTATTCGGATTTAGGCACATACATCACGTTGACTCTAGTTGAGATCTTTCATCACACACATATTGTTCTCCTTTTGGTGGATTTCACTTATAAACACGAAAATAGTCGTTTCGATCATTTTTAGAGAGAACAATAGATCCTATTGTCTCTTAAAAGAAGAAACCTATCATTATAAAGTGAAAAGATTTAGAACACTTAAAGAGATTGCTAATTGAATTTTGTAAATTGATTGGAATGATTTTGAATTATTTATGAGTTTTAAGAAATGGGGAAAGAGAAGAGAAATGGAGAGTGGGAAACAAACTGCTTATTATTTTAGGGGGCGTGAAAACATGAGTGGCAATGGGAAATTGATGAAAAGCTGAATTACGTAGTGTCCGTGGCTTTAATTGTTGGACAATAAATTTTGTAGACGAAACATGAACTATTCTCTTAAGATATATATATACTAGTAGAATAGTATCCACGATGCGTAATATAATTAAAACAATTATGTTATGAAATTATTAAGCACGGTAGATGATTAATGAAAAAAAAATATTATACATAAAAGGTTTTCAAAATTACAACAGTAGTACTATTCACATTAAAAAAATATATAAGTGCAAAATTCTACAAAAAGAAAACCAAGCATTCCTTTTTCTAATACAAGAACACAGAGGATTGTTTAATTTTAGAGAAGTGTTGATCTTGATGTTGCTTTGACTTGAATTTATTTACTTATTTATTATTTTCCGGTGGAAGAACATAGATGATTGTTCAATTTTGGAGAATTGCTAATCTTGATGTTGTTTTATTGCTGAATTTTACGGTTTATTTTTTGTACTTAAATATTGGAAAGAAGCAAAACCGTGCTAAAATAACCACTGCAGCCAGTAGAAGATAGAAATATATTAAAATTATATAGTATAAATGCAAAGTCGAATGCATACCACTCTCTTAAATATAATAGATAAATATATATAAGATAAGATATGTAAGAAGATAAGAACAAATAAATAAATAAAGGAAGAAATATAATAGAAGTAGAAGTAGATATATATAAGAGTTATTTGATTTGTTTTATTTTTATTTATTTAGTTTATTTTATATATATTTGATTATGAGTATTTAATTAAAATTAGATAAAAAAGATATATATTTTTTATTAAAAAATCAAATTTTAAAATATAAATAATTAAATAAATTTATTTAAAATACTAATGTTTAAATAGGTATAAATTGAATACATAATAGATAATAGATGCAGATGAGACACATGATATAATATAATAGATACAGAGTCTTATATTTAACAAACGACGCCATGCTCTTTACCAATTTCAACGGCAGCGCCAAAGCCTCTTTCCTCCGCAAAAACCCTAATTTACTGAAAATCTGTTAGCAATGCGAGCCCTATTTCTTGGACATATCATAACTAAGGTAGGTAATCTGTCTCCATCGATCAAACCTCTATCTCGTACTTCCATCCTTATTGCTCCAAACTCTAGGTTTCGGTTTAACCATCCACTTAATCATCTAAGGCACTCACTTTTATCGCGTAGTCCCTCATTGAATTCATTTAATCTTCCATTTATTTTAATCCATTCAAGGCTTATTTGTAGCTCTGCACTTACATTCGAATCTGATCGAGACTTTATTGAGGAAAGAGATGCATTCCATGATTTTGATAAGTTGTACAAAACTGTTATGGACAATTCATATGCGTATTCTAATATGAAGAAAGCTCTTGATGAAACTGGGATTAAATTGAGTACAAGTTTGGTTCTCGACGTGCTCCGTAGGCTTCATTATGAAGAGAAGATTGCGCTTAGATTCTTCATGTGGGCAGGGCATCGGGAATTTTATGAACATGAGGCAGTTGTTTATAATGAGATGATTGATATTTTGTCTAGTACGAAATATAAGGTGAAGCAGTTTAGGATTGTTATTGATATGTTGGATTATATGAAGAGGAGTAATAAGACTAGTGTACCGGTCGATGTTCTTTTGAGGATTTTGAAGGAGTATACAGGGAAGTATTTGACTCATCTTCAGAAATTTGCGAAGAAGAAGAGGATAAGAGCGAAGACGCAACCTGAGATCAATGCATTTAATTTGTTACTAGATGCTTTGTGCAAGTGTAGTTTGGTAGAGGATGCGGAGGCATTGTTTAGGAGGGTGAAGACTAGGCTTAAACCTAATGCGAACACACATAATGTGTTGTTTTTTGGATGGTGTAGAGTAAGAAATCCAGTGAGAGGAATGAAGGTTCTGAAGGAGATGATTGACATGGGTCTCCCACCCGATAACTTTACCTATAATACCGCCATTGATACATTTTGTAAGGTGGGGATGGTGAAAGAGGCAGCTGAACTATTTGAGTTTATGAGAACGCAAGGGTCCTCTGTATCTGCTCCTACTGCAAAGACTTATGCTATAATGATTGTTGCTTTGGTGCAGGATGATCAGGTAGAGGAATGCTTTAAGCTTTTAGGGCATATGATAAATAGTGGTTGCCTTCCTGATGTTTCGACATATAGGGATGTGATTGAAGGTATGTGTTTGGCTGGGAAGATTGATGTGGCTTACAAGTTCCTCGAAGAGATGGGGAAGAAAGGTTATCCTCCAGATATTGTCACTTATAATGTTTTTCTCAGGGTTCTTTGTGACAGTAATAACAGTGATGAAGCCTCAAGGCTTTACAGTAGAATGCTTGAGGTGGGTTGTTCACCTAGTGTCCAGTCTTACAATATGCTAATATCAATGTTCTTTGCAATGGATGATCCTGATGGGGCATTTGAAGCTTGGAATGAAATGGTTAAGAGGGGCTGTGCACAGGATGCTGACACATATTGTGTGATGATGGAAGGGCTTTTCAAGTGCAAAAGGGACAAAGATGCATGCTTATTATTAGATGACATTATGCACAAGGAAATAAAACTTCCATATCGAAAGTTTGATTCTTTTTTGATGCAACTATCATTAAATGGTGATCTTCGAGCAATCCGAAAACTTTCAGATCATATGAGAAAGTTTTACAACCCTGCTATGGCTAGACGTTATGCATTGAGCCAAAAGAGGAGAAGCATGAGCTTGAGAGGGAAGTAGGGGAGACTTGTTGGCATCGTATCATGTGGAAATTCTCTAAAGCATTGTAATTCAACAGGCAGCCCATATTTCCTGATTTCAGCCACCTATTTTTGTTCAAAAGGAAAATGCCATGAAAAGCTAGAGATCAAGTGCTTTAGACTCTGCAGCAAGCAGATGAGGTTTTCCTTTAGTTAGATGTCCACAACAACGTTCTCTTTTTGGAAACTGCCTACAGCATAGATCTGATGACATTATTAAAATGGTTTTTATTGACTAAACAAAGACAGATGACCAGTATGTGCTCAAGGAATGGTTTTGGTGACCAAAACAGCAGGGATATGCTGTCCTAAAATATCAGGGTACTGGTATAAGGGGCATGTTGATTATTTTTGTTAATTTATCACCACGCTTGTTAGAAGAGACTTTTAGGACATGTAAGAACTGATCTGGTATATTGGAGGGGAAAATAAATTGTTCTTCTCCTGTATGTACCAGGGAAATAGTACAAGTTTTGCATGATCAAAGGATCAGATAGTAGTAGAAAGTCAGTAGGTATGAAAATGGTGGGCAGTCAATAAGAAATTATTAGGATAGTCAATCAACACATATTTTTAATGATTACTATAATATGAGAAAAGATTAATCATGATATATGACATTTTTTTTGGGGATAATGTTATGGGATAGTTTTGAATGAAAATGATCTGTGTGATATTTGAAAGAGGTCTTTCTATGGTGCAATTTAATTTAGTTTACGTTTCTTCATTTCCTATTATAATGGTCTTTTTATTCACATGTTGGAAAATATATCCTGTATATCCAAGTTTCATTACCCACTCTCTCTCTCTCTCTCTCTTTCTTTTCTCTTTTTTCCTTTTATTTTTGGGTTTGGGTGGGGGGGGAGGGGGAGGGGGAGGGGTGTTTGCTCTTTTTTTTCTTCTATTTACTATAAGCACCTAAAAGTACTTTTTCAAGTGTAGATTATCTTTCAACATAAAACTTATGGATATAAACAGCCACGTCAATTTTTCAGACTTGAATGCAGAGAGAAAATGGTTTGTTTCAAAGTGAATATTCTACCCATTCACCTAAGTTTTGATATTTATCTAGTATTGGCACTACGTATTTCTCCAATCCTATACTTCAGCATGCCATCCTCTTTACATATTTCTCCAATCCTACACTTCAGCATGCCATCCTCTTTAAGTCCAGGTAATCTAGAGCTTGACAAAAGCTTGCCAAATCCCTTTCCCTCAAAAACAAAACCTCAAAACTGTTGGGTCCTTGACAATTTTTTATGTGCACGGTACTATCATAGTTTGGTAGCCTACCTTTGTACCTTCTTGATTGGTGAGTTGATTGATTTTGACTGGTTTGGTGTCTATATCTTGATGCCTGTACTACTGTCCATCTCTGCTCATATGTGATACTTGTTTTTTCTTGATGGTTCATGATTTTACCACTTATTCATATGGTCTGTAAACATCATTGATCTTGACAGTATCTGCCTCGATGGCTTAGGATATGATACTTAGAAATGGTTTACAAATTTTAATCCTCCCAGGGCATTGTGGTGTTTTTGGTCACCATATAATCTATTTCTCTTTCTGGAAGAAATTGGCTATTACACGATAATTTATGCATTTTCTGTGCCCTGAGCATATCATATGGCAAGTTGCACTTGACTGGAATAGTATACCTTCTGAATTGTGAGGATTAGTTAGCAAGGTGACCAGGTTACTAAATACAATTTCACATATGGAATTTTGGTGCACAATGTTGTTTTGTTTTCTGCAGTTATTATGTAGCAGTTTTTAGTCTCTTTAACAATACTTAATATCTGGTTCTTAACAGAGGGCGAGCACCACCTGGAAGGCATGGGAGATCACCATCATGCTCTGCTTCACCAAGTCCGCACAAGGTTTGTGTTGTTCTTGTAATGTTGGGAGGAGGCACTTTTTTGAAGGTTTTTTTTCCTCACATGGGTCTGTTTTGATTTCACAGATACCCTGGAAAATTTCAAGTAGTTGGAGCTCTAGAAGGTTATATGCATTTTGTTTTTCTGTAGAATTCCTGTGATTTATCTTTTACTTTGGTTGTGATGTCCATTAACTTTCTGAAACCTTACTTTCTCTCGGTTATCTTTATTTTTTGATCTTTTATGTCACCAGAATTGAGAATGATTGGAGTATGATAATGCTATGCATGCCTGGCAATAGACCTGTTGAGATACTTCACTGTGTTCCCTTTTCATGTTGTCAATGATGAAAGTAATTAGGACTAAAAATTTGCTGCTTCAAAAAAATTTGAATATAAGAGATGTTGGTGAAGGATGGCTAACACTGAAAATTTCCCCTTTGCCAACCATGTGAGTTGTTGTTCTTGGAGAAAAATATTATTCCTTTTAGATGCTTTAGTTATGTCAACTTGTATTATGCCTCCTTGATCGTTCTAAATTGTGGTTTCTTTGATCTTTGTTTTTTTTTTTTTTTGGCTGTTTTATTTTTTCTCGAATTCTTTTGCAAGAAGCAGGTTGCCTTAGATTTCCTCTATGTTAATTTGTCTAGTATTCAAGGGCTGTTTCATGCAAAATGTTTTCCATTTGATATTCAAAAAAGGTCTACGTCAAGGAGTGCACATGGGCTCTAGTTAATGTGCCTAGAAAGGAACTTTTCATCTCTCTACGGTTGATTACATTCCACAAAAAGCAAGTATATGGAAAATTAAATGATTCTTCTTACTTGTAAACATTTTCCTTCTAAAAGATATTTCCTTTCGCTTCTAAAATATTCTACAATTGCATGATTTGAGGAAGAAGCAAAGATTCATATAGATGTGCAAAATTTTTTATTAGAGCAGTATGGAAGAGTTTGACTGGCAATAAAATCTGAAGTCATAGTTGTTGGACCAAGATAGGTCATTTCTTTTAGTAATTTAGTAACGTATCATGTGTGCATTTCCTTTTTCACTTATGCTTCTTCCATTTGCATTCAATGTCCTCCTTTCTCTGATGCAATTTGCTTCTTTATCCGATGGATAGGCCATTGCGAGGAAGAAGCTCTACCAACAGTAGTAGCAGCAGCTCACCGCCCTGAAAACCATATGTAATTTCCCCCTTTCACTTCTCCCCACTCCTCTTCTTCTCTCCTCTCTTGAATTATCCTCTCTCCTCCCAAAGAATGATACTAGTAAAGAGTAATGTGCTTCTTAATGGGTTAGTGTCACAGTTGGTGCCTGAATTTTGCTCAATTTGCAATTAAGTACCTAATTTACAAGTGTCAATTTATTACTAGGTAAACTTTTTGAAATTATTTATAATATTTAGCTCAACTACGTGCTCTGTTAGCATACGTGGATATTTTAACCAACTACGACTTGACATGTGGCAAATAACATTTTAACAAAAAAGAAGCCACTTAGGAGTCCAGATGGAAAAAAACTATACACGTCTAGGAAAGAAAAAAGAATGGTGTGAAACTAACCACAAAAGTATCCTTCTTCATTAAACCCTATGAATATTGTCTTCTTCATCACACCTTTGTTGACATGTAAACCTTAATTAAATTTTCCCATCTAAAAACTCTGTTTAAAACCAAAATCACCCTAAATTTTTTGCTTGGAAAAGGGCAAGAAGGAAGAGAAATCAGGACTTGGAGGATGGGGAAGTTGTCTGACACGTTCATGGCTTTAACCTAGCCGTCATCACCAATAGTAATGGGCTTGTCTTCTGCAACTGTGGATTGAGGTTGAGCATTTCAATTATGAAGACAGACAAGCTGTGGCCAAAAGTTTTATGGATTCTTGAGATTCAACCAGGTAATCTCAAAATCTAAGACTAACTAATTAACATTAAAGGTAGTCTGTGTACATGTGTATATCATAGTTATTTGTGAGTAATCTCAAAGACGATTAGCATGTCAATTTATGCAATGTGTATTACGCTTACTCTTGAGCTTGTGAAGAATACAGTGAGTGAATACTATTTGTTGCACAGATAAACAATGGCAAACTAGTGCAATCAGTAGTGTGTTCTTGAGCATGATGTCATGAAAAATTTACTGAATTTTTTTCATAATATTTTTAATTACATTAGTCTATCAACTATATATAACTTAAGAAACTGTATGAATGCCATGTGTTTGGAGGTATTTTAATTACATTTATCTATCAACTATATTCATGTCTCTCTCTATCTCTCCCTAGATTTTTTCCTTTTGTTCACCTTATCCTAAAATTAAACAATGTTAAGCTTCTGTGTATTAAAAAGTATAATCGAATTTTAGGACTATAAATTAGTACCTTGTTCATTTTTATCATTCTATGGTTTTTTTTTTTTCACTTTGTTCTTTGGCAGTGTTCTTTGGGTCATTTTAATTTGTTGACATAAAGGGTATTTTGGGTTTGTGTGAATAGTGAGGAAATATTAACAAAGCATGTGTGTTTCGTTGTGTAGGAGGGCACTTGCAACTTCTTCTAGTGGATGCATCATGAAGATGAGAAGAGAATACAAACATTTTGAATGTGATTGAAGAGCTTAGACTGAAAGAGGGAATGATGACATCGACGATAGAAGAAGGGGTAGGGTTGAAAGGCTTAAGCTATAGGAAGAGAACTTTGTATTGCGACGGATCGCATTAGAGGATACGATGGAATTTAATGACTTGGTGTTTGACCACAATCCATTACTAAGGAGATAGCCTTCACTCTTTTGGTGTTTTGTGCAATCTCAACAACTAGCTATATATATATGTCTGTGTGTGTGTATGTATGTTTTTATTTACTTATATAATAAGATATGCCAATATTAAGTGCTGTGTTTATTAAATAGTTTTATGTTAAGAAGAAGGAATTTCTGTAAGAAATAAAAAGATCTTTTCCAGGGAGAGATGCTTTCATCAACATAGAGTATATCTTGTGAAACGTTACGAGAATATTACTCTTAACAGTGTGGAAAGGTGCGAGGTTTAAACTCCGGCGCATTTAATTATGGTCTCATTCTCCCGAGGCTCCAAGAGCGAGAACGCATTTCTCGCATTCTAGTAAAGATTGTTACCAATTCTCATAATTGGAAAATATGTTGTGTCCAATCATTCTTTACACCTTTTTATTTGTTTGAATACTATCAATCAACTAAAATTACTTAATGAATCCGTCATCGTACCATCCAAACTATGTAAACATTGATTATCATTATTTAAAAAAAAAATTAAGTGGAAGGCTATTAATCGAATTTTTCATATAATTATTGCTTCAAGGGATCAAGAATTTAAGATTTTCTTCTTACTTGGAAGGAAAATATCTTTAGCGGCTTTGGTGTTTTTATTTTTTTTTTTACTTTTAAAGTAAGAACTCTTTTGAGATTTAATACATGGAAAATAATTGGCTACAATAATCATTTTGTATTTTTTTTAATAAAACTTTTACGTACAGAAGTCTTAGGTTAATTATTGCTTACAATAATAGAAATTGAAAGTTTTTTAAATGCTTGACTTATTAATGCAATAATCTTCTTATTAGCGTTGTATAATTGGTTAACATGAGCAACGATCTTACAAATAGTTGACAAAAAGTTTGAGAGCTAAGGTAACAATTGATATAAATTGTTGGCTTTTCCAAAAATTATTAGCAATATAAGATATTTGTGGCCATATTATTGCATTAAATTTATTATAGCACATCTTTTGCATTGTTGCTTGAAAAGGTTACCTTTAAGCAACCTTCTCGGTAGCGCTCAAAAACTTTGCTGCAATTGAGCATTATAATCAACATATATTTTAAGTGTTGTAAAACTAGTATTACCTTACATACCTTTTTATGTATGTTCCTAGAACACAAAATTTTACATGGGATTGTAGTAAATTACGTAGTGATAGTACTATATAAATAGTATTCATAATTATTGCATATCTAAATCTAATAAATAATGAGATTTACACAGCATATGAGTATTGCTAATAATCTTAATTCTTTGTTAACTTCTAAAGGATTCGCTTGTATAATTTATAAGGAAGGCAAAAGAGGGAGAAAAATAAAAAATATTATACTTTTAATTTTTATTGTTTAACTATTTTTCAATTTGAGTACTCGACTTTTTATTTTTTCCCAATGATATCAAGCCCAAATCGGCTCAGCTGGTTTGACTAGGTTGACTTGAAACTGACCTTTGAAATGGGTTGATCTTTTCTAAAATCCTACTCAACACAACCAAACCCATTTGACCCAGCTAGATTAACCACTAGGTTGACCACCGGGTCAGAATGCACTTTAAAATAAATGAGTAACAACCTTGTAAAATGCAATCATGGTCCAATTAGAAAAGTGAATGATGGACAAAAAGAAAAAGCAAGAGTTACATAGCCAATAAAGCAATATAGTATTATTTTAATATTTTATTATTTATCACTAACTTAAATTTGAAATATTATTTTAATAGTTCATTATCAATCAAGCCCATTAATATCATTTAGGGTTCATGTGTTGTATTTATTTAATGGTTAATGGACAGATTAAATCAAATTATGAATTTAATTGTGCAATTTCATATTTATTTTCTCTTATAATTAAAATATGATTTATATTTTTATCCTTTTATTGACCCCAATCCAACCCTAATGGAACTCGGTTTGACTCTTTGACCTTAACCCTCTAGCATGTCTAAGTCAAACCTTAGGCTGAGTTTGACAATAGTGTTTTTTTTTTTTTTTCCATTTGAATCTCAACATTTTCCAATTTTTGTAAATTAAGACTTTTATCAATTCTATTAATTTTTCCATTCATTATTGACATGTAGAAAATTTCTTGATTGTCAATTGTAATTAATTTAAATTAATACTATTATTAAATATATATCGATTAAATAAAATAATAAAAATAGTGTCAAGTCTAATTTCAAAATTTATATTATCTCACTAATCCGATTCATATTAGATCTTATACTCATCTAATATAAATCATCGACTTGAATTAGGAAGTTTTTATTTATTTGAAGTTACCACCCAACTAAAGTTAGGAAAAATTATTGAATTAAAATTAATTGAGTGGATTAATTCTAATTTGAACAACTAGTCGACAAAATCTCTCCTTTTTTAAAAAAAAAAAAAAAGAAGAAGAAAGAAAAACCAAAGATTCTTAACTCGGGGGGAGGGGGGGGCTATCCTATTAAAACCCTAAAGTTACCACTTTATCCTTCTAAAATCTAAATTATATTATGATATCTTTTTTAATATAAAAAGATAATACTAGAAAAATTGACATAATGATTTGAATTTTTTTTTATTCTTTTTAGAATTGCCTCATAAGGGTGCCTACGTACTCGCTATTTGGGATCAAACAGGCCGTAGTTTGCTTTTTTATAAAACTTTAGTGGATTAGTTAATTTTAATTACGAAAACAAGCCAAGTTTACATTTATTATTATTTAAATTTATTTAAAGAAATCTCTAAGCCTAGGTTTTATTTCTTAATTTAAAAAAAAAAACTAAAACTTCTAATTTTGAAAAAAAAAACATCAATTATTTTCATTCATTTATTTCATGAAAAGAAGTTTTCTAAGTGAAAAAAAAAACATCAATTATATCCGTCTTGGTCTTACTAGTAGTTATAGCAATGGAAAGCTAAGAGTTGTATCGTAATTTGTTATTTCTCAAGTGGGATTAGGTAAAAAAGAGAGAGGAAATTATGCAAATAAATTAGAGGTTTTGAGATATTAGGTAATAGTGGACATGGTTTGATTTAGTATAGTTTATCTCCCAATCGAATTGAACCTAATATTACAATATCTCTTTCTCTTTCTTTATAATATTTTGAACCTAACCATACAGTTCAATTCCTAAAATTTTTTAAATAAAAAATTAACTATTTGATTTAATTTGTTCGATTTACAGTTTGAACCATTAAACAACACTAAATTAATTTTCGCACCACACAACCCAAGAGCAACCAAGAATTACTAAGTGGAATACTTATCTCAATTAAATGACCAAAACTATAACTAATCAAAACATTGTTAGCTTTAATAGCCCAAAACAAATGGCCCAAGCCCACAATGTGATTTTACACACTAATATTCCCTACTCATAATACAATTTTTTTCTAGGTACCCCTTCAAAAGGTATTCTACCTTCTCTTACTCTTTTTCTCTTTTACTATTTTGAACTCTAAGGTTTTGATTTAGGCAAGTTGAAGAAATTATTTTGAGTCTCTTTCTTTATTAATCGATATATCTCTTCTTCTATTAAGTATGCTTGTTTGTTATTGCGAGGAAAATATTGGATTTTGAGTGCTAGCAACTCTTAGAAAAGAAAGGAAAAGAAGGAGACAGAATTTGTTGGGTAACAAGCCGATCCCCCTCAGATCTGTTATTTCTCTATTTATATTTAAATATTGGTAATTAAAATATAGTTTTGTTGTTACAATTGTCATTATTTTTGAAACTTGATAATTCCCTCTTACTCATGTGTTTACGAATTTGTATGCCTAAGTCTTTGTACATGTATACAACTAGTACGCTTAAGTCATTATGTAATCTTGTAAATGTTGCGGGTTTTTTTTTTTTTTTTCTAACTTGTATCTCTAAGTCCACATCTTTTCGAGGATGTAACAATTTCCCCCCTCCATTAGAGAATAGACCTTATCCTTGAGGTGAAAATTAGGGTAAAGCAGTCAAAATTCCTTATAATCCATCAAAGTCGTGTCCTCTAGTAAAAAATGACTCCCATTAAACTAAAAATTGAGGCACTAACCAATCTTGTCTAACAATATTCATGGAGTCCAAAATAGCTAGAGACATCACCAAATGATGATTCTCAAAAGAATCTAATGTTAAAGAAACTACTACAAGTAACTCCCCTTTAGCTTTTTTTCAAGACTGAAATATAAAAAGTAGTGTCGAGTCTAATTTTTGAATTCCCATTCCTAATCCGATCTAAACTAGACCCTATGCTCATCTAATCTAGATCCTCGACTTGAGTTAGGAATTTCGTTTAATTTTTGGAGTCGCCACCCAACTGTTTGTTGGGAAAATTGAATTAAGACTAAAGGAGCGGATTAGTCTTAATTTGGACTACTAGTCGTCGTTATTTTCTCTTCTCGTTTTTGTGAGAAGAGAAAAAGGGAAAACCAGAGTTTCTAAATTCGGGGGCTAACCTATTAAAACCTTTACGGTTACCACCTAATCTCCCAAAATTGTTTATCTTTAGAAATGTGTTTCATTTGTGTTTCTGTTACTTTTTATTATGTTTGAGAATTATTTTGAGAAAATGATTTTTCTTTATTTTAGGGGTTAACCCGAATGGGTGCCTACGTACCTGCTATTCAGGATCAAATAAGTCGTAGTTCGCTTTTCTGAAAACCTTTAGATTTGTTGGTGAATTTTAATTTTGAAATTTCTTATGATTTATGTTCTTAACATTTTTTGGAATTTTTCTAAAAAATTCTAAGCCTAAGCTTTGATTTTATTTTGAAAATGATTTTTTTTTTGGAAAACATCAATTTTGGATTTATTTGAAGAAAAAGATTTTTCTAGGTGCTAAAACTTAATTTTTCTTCTATTTTCATAATTTTTAAATTTTTATTAATTTTCATGATTTTTATGATTTTTGTGATTTTTTATAAGTTTTTGTGATTTTTATAAATTTTTGTAATTTTTATGCTAGAGCATTTTATCCTAAGTTATTATCTATCCTATTTTGAAATCTAAAGTTTTATTATTATTTTTCCTAATCTTTTTATTATTTTATTCTATTTTTTATTTTTTTTATTCTTTTATTATTTTTTACATTTTATTTATTTTATTATTATTTTTTACATTTTTCTTAATTCTAGAAAAATCTAATTTCTACATTTTTCCTATTTATTGAAAATAAAACAAAAACAAATAAATAAATGACTAAACAAATAATAAATAATAAATAACAAATTCGGAATAAATAAATAAACCAAATTAATTAATTAAATAAAATAAAAAAATCCGAAAAGATCCGACTTACCTGGATCCGGGTCGGTGCGCGGGTCGAATCGGGTCGGGTCGGGTCGGATCGGATCGGATCGGATCGGTCACGGTGGCGGGGTTGGCTCGTTCACGGCGTTCCGGCGGTCGTTTGCGGCGAGTGAAGTGTCGAATCCTAGCTTCTTGAGGGTGCTGAATCCGATGGTGGTGGCGGCTTACTCCCAGAACGTCTCCTTGCGGCGACTCAACTCCGATCGATGGTCGCGGCTCCAAGCTTCTTCGGCGTACTCCGATTTGCTCCTTTCTCTCTCTTTTTTTTCGTGCCCTGGCTTCCTCCTGTTCTCCTCTATTTATAGGCACCTCGAACTCCTCTTGGATAAGCTCGAATCGGCCGATTTAGATAAACCCATATTTTTCCGTTTCTTAGATTCGATTTTATCCCGGCGATTTGATGTTAATCTCTTGTGTTCCTTTGGTTTATCTGATGGATTTGGCCTTATCTTGACTTTAATCTAGAAGATTAAAAAGAAAACGGCCGATTTCGCCTTCGTCGGACTTCTGTCGGATTTTTTCCTCCGGCTGGGCTCGCGAAGAAGACGATCACGCGCGACGCGCGTGACTTCCCTCGGCCAATCACATGTTGCCACGTGGCAGCTCCAGGGAAAAGAACGAAAAATTTTTGCCAAGCGCCTGCGGGGGGATTCGAACTCGCGACCTTCAGCCTTCACACGGTTCCCATGCGCACACACGAGCCAGCTGAGCTGGCCCAATTTCCCGATTTTATTTACATCGCAAATTGTACATATGCGATGCAATTTTTTTATTTTTTTGTATTTTTTGAAATTTCAAAAATTTGTAAAAATTATTTATTATTCATTATTGCTATTTCTGAAATCATTTTTCAAAATTGAAGTGTTTTCCTATTTATTTTTATTTTTGAACATTTTTATTATTTTATGCTAAATTAGGAAAAATTGGGAAAAATTAGGAAAAATTGAAAAATTGATTATTATTGAAAATTATTGATTCCTAGGGCAAAAATGGGGTGTTTACAAGTAGGATGGATCTTTAAATTTAGAGGCAACTCCAATTTATAAGCTACTGCCCTAACTGTAGCTATCACCTTAAAAGGACCATAATATTGTGGGGATAACTTAAAGGATAATCTATATGCCACTATTCCCTATCAATAAGGTTGTTGTTAAGCATTAGCATAATCTCCAACTTGCAAAGTCATACCAACCTTATGTTGATATCCAAATTCTTCATACGAACTTGAGCTTAAGACAAATTTGTCTTTAGCAGTTGCAATATCTCATATCTGGTTTGAAGTTCATAATCCACAACTTCATTTGAACTTGAACCTTTGACATAGTCAATGATCTTAGGAGGCTCTCTACCACAAAGGGATTCAAATGGGATCATTTTAGCATTATAATGGAAACTAGTGTTAAAACAGTACTCCACCTAAGGCAAATATTTAGGCCAATCCATTACAAAGGAGCACAATACTGCTCAAGGCATCTATTTAGCACTGTTGATTGCCCATCAATTTAGGAGTGGTATGCAAAACTCATTTTGAAGTAATTCCATTAAGTTTAAATAACTCTTGCCATAAAACAACTCACAAACACCCTATCCTTATCAGAAACAACTTATTTGGGGATACTATATAGTTTAACCACCATGTGAACAAAAAAAACTCTGCTACCTTAGTTGTTGTATAAGAGGTTAGTAGTGGGCTAAAATGATAATATTTAGTTAGCCTATCCACAACCACAAAAATGACCTAACTTCCTTTAGATTAAGGTAAACCCATAATAAAATCCATAGCTACTTTCTCAAGAACTTTTTGAGGTAGGTTTAATGGTTGAAGCAAACCCCCAAGTGATGTGGTCAAGTATTTAACTTGTCGACACACATGACAATACTTTATAAATTTCTCAACATCTTTTTTCATTCCTTCCCAATAGAAAGAGGCACTAAGATGCTTCAAAGTTTTCATAATACTCGTATGACCATTGATTGATGAATAATGAAATTCACGAAGTAGTGATGAAATAATACCTGTGTTTAGAAGGAATGAAAATCTGATCACCATAGAACAATAAGCCATCATAAACTTGCAAAGGTCTTGAGGTAAGATTACCTTGAATACAATCATTCATAAGCTTTTATGACTTTGAATTAGTAATGAAGTCTTATTTCAACAAAGTGATAAAATCAAATGAAGGCATTATAATAGCCATCAATGTATTAACATCTTCAAATTTCCATGAAAGAGCATCGACTACTTTATTTTCGACCCCTAGTTTAGACTAAACTTCATAATCATATCCTAGAAGCTTGATTAAGTATTGTTGCTATTCTAGTGTTTGAGTAGTTTGTGTCAAAATTTCCTTTAAGCTATTTTAGTGAGTTCTAATTATAAAATTTTGCCCCAATAAGTAGTGATGCCATTTCTTAATCAATTCTACAACTACCACCATTTCCCTAACTGTAAATGCCCCTGCTTTTTGCAATTGTAAACTCAACTTCTTATTGAAAATGCAATAAGTTGATTCTCCTAATGCAAAACCACAACTATGCCAATACCAAAAGCATCAATGTCTATTATAAATGGACAACCAAAATTCAAAAGTGCTAAGGTTGATGTTGACATAAAAGCCTCCTTAAGGGCAAAAAATGCAACTGTAGCATCAAAACTCCATTAAAAAGCATCCTTTCATAACAAATTAGTAAGAGGTGTAGCTATACTAGCATAACCTTTCACAAATCGATGATAATAACTAGTGAGATTGAAGAACCCACGTAATTATTTATGGTTTGTAGGAATAAGCTAATCCATAATAGCTTGTACTTTCTCTACATCAGGTTTCACCGTATTACGGGACACCACATGCCCTAAATAATCAATATTATTTTGGGCGAAAGAACATTTACTCTTCTTGATGTAAAATAGGTAGTCTTTCAACACTTATAGCACCTTAGTTAAATGTTCTTGATAATGGTGCCAACTCCTACTATAAACCAATATATCATCAAAAACAAAAAGAAAAACAATGAAAAATTTTCACAAGTAGGATTGAAAAGTCTTATTCATAATAGCTTAGAAAGTTGCTAGATCATTTGAAAGACCAAAAGGCATTACTAAGAATTTGTAATGACCTTCATGAGTGCAAAACGCAATCATATGCACATTGGATGGAAACATCTTAATCTTATGATATCCAGCCCTTACATCCAATTTCAAAAATAAAGTTGCCCCTTAAAGCTAATCCAACAATTCATCAATGGTAAGAATAAGAAATTTGTTTAACAGTGTCACTTGATTCAAAACTTGATAGTCAATACAAAATTGCCAAGTGCTATCTTTTTTCTTAGCTAGTAAGACTAGAGAAGAAAAGGGGCTAATGCTAGGTTGAATAATGCCCGACCCCAACATTTCATTCACTAACTTTTCAATTTCTAATTTTTGGAAATGTGAATAATGATATGGCTTAACATTGATGGGACATGATTAATCCTTAAGATGAATATGATATTGAATAGCTTGCAAAGTTGGCAATGATGAAGGAGTTGCAAAAACTTCTAGAAATCTACTCATTATGGCTTCCACAACTGTATTGCCGGTAGTATCTATAGAAGAATCGATTTTCTGAGCCACCAAGCTACAAAAATATACAATGTCATCTGAAAGAATTAGCTTATGTAGCTGACTGGATGGAACAGATTTGGAAGGCACTTGCAAATCCCCTTGTAGTTAAACAACATTTCTATTAATCTTAAACAACATGGCAATGGCACTATAATCCATAGTAACTAGCCCCAATGATGACAACCATTGAATTCCCATTACAATGTCAACACCTATAATGGCAGCACATAACAGTCCAAATGAAAAATTTGGCCTTGAATAAGAATACTAACATCACAAAATACACCTAAACACTCTAAATGTGCACCATTACCGACCATCACTTTAAATTTTGGAGATGCAAAAACAATAAGACCCAATTGTTTGATGATAGAAGGTTGAATGAAATTACGTGTACTACCATAGTCCAATAATAGGGATAACACTACTCCTTTTATATTGCCTTGCAAATGAAATGTCTTAGGTGCTGCTATGCTAGTCATTGCATGGTAACTAATTTCTATATTATGCTCCATTACTTTTACTATCAACTTTTCCTGCACATCCTCTTGAACTACGTCAGTGTTCATTCCTCCTCAAATTCATCCCGATCCATCAATAACAAAAATTTAGCTTCGCACACATGATCTTTGTGAAAATTTTTATTGCAATTATAACATAAGTCTTTTTCTCTTGAGCTAGTAATTTAGTTATTGTCATTTTTTTTACTAATAAGGTATTAAGCTAAATGGTTGGGAAAGTTTTCAAGGTCGGTTTCAAAGGTTTAGTGTTTGGAGTTGGTAACAAAGGTGGGGATGAAGTGTTTGTAGGGGTTTTAAAAGAAGAAAAGTAAGTCACAAATGTTTGATTAGAGCTAGGAACAAATGGATTGAAGCGTTGAGAAGAAAAAGTTGATGTCATAGTCATGTGATGTAATTTTTCTTCATGAAGTCTAGCTAAATTCATAGCATCCAATAAAGAAGAGGATTTTGAGGCTCAAACTTCTTGTTATATGATTGGTAAAAGACCAAAAACAAAACAACTCTTTAATCAGCTATTAAAAGGGCAGTGACATGATTACAAAGTTCCTCAAATTCACCAATATAAGCCTCCACTGAGGTTCTTCGTATTAATTTTGTAAGTTTCCCTTGATAATCTTCATATTCAAAGAGACCAAATTGAAGCTTTAAAGCATGCAAAAATTGTGGCCATGTTTGTATCATTTTATTGTTATGAATCTAAAGAAACCAATGAGAGGCATGACATTCTAAAGCAAATGATGCAACTTGCAACCTATCTTCTTAGGGCACATGAGATAATCAAAGAATTGATTTGCTTTAAAAATCTAATTAATAGCATCTCCTCCAGAAAACTTTGACAACTCTAACTTGATTTATTTAGCTAAAGAATGTGAACTATCATGAACAAAAGTGTGGGAAGATAATGAAGAAAAAGTAGTACCATTAGTTGAACTCTAATTCCCATTATCTTTTTTATGCATCATTTGAGTTAAGATTTCCAATTGCTACATGATAAATTGCATGTTCTCAAACACTTCCTCTCTAAGTCTTTGCAATTCCACATTCACTTTGCTAATATCATGAGAATAAATATCAAATTGCTCTTGCATTTTACAATAACCTTGTGTATTCTCTGCTATAGTCATTAAAAGCACCAATTTGTTAGCTTTAATAGCCCAAAACAAATGGCCCAAGCCTACAATGTGATTTTACACACATTAATATTCTCTACTCAAATACAATTTTTCTACGCATGCCTTTGAAAGGTATTCTATCTTCACTCACTTTTTTTTCTTTTATTGTTTCAAACCCTAGGGTTTTGATGTAAGTAAGATGACGAAATTATTTTGAGTCTCTTTCTTTAGTAATCAATGTATCTCTTCTTTTACTAACTATGCTTGTTTGTTATTGCAAGGAAAATACTGGGCTTCGAGTGTTAGTAACTCCTAGAAAGGAAAGGAAAGGAAAGGAAGGAAACAGAATTTGTTAGGGTAACAAGTTGATCCCCCTTAGAAAACCATATCCTTATTGCATTATAATTACTTTATCAAAGAAGTTGAAAAAGCAAAGCTATAAAAACATCTCAATGGTAGAATGGGCTCCCAATGATCTTTAGAATGAATTACCTTTTCATGTTTTCCTTTTTATTTTTTCCCTTCTATATCTACATATACATTGTCTATAATCAAAAGGCATATGCTCCCCTTACTAGAAAAACAAGGAATATACAATTATAAATATTTCACCAAATTCATTAGGTCATTGAGCTTTCCATAGAAGATTTATGGCTCGAAATCTCTAATAGCATAAACTTTTTAATAAAGAAAGATACACACCTACACACTGAAAAAAAAAAAGAAAAATAAATCAACAAAAATAAGAGAAATCAAGGATTCATATTTATATAGTGTAGCATTTACTTGAATAATAAAAATATGTGTGACATAGATTAACTTTATAGAAAGTCTATAACCTAAGCATCCCATCATAAGTAGGCTTTGGAAAGTAAACAATCATCCCATTAGAAAAAAATTTAAAACTTCACAACAAAGGGAAAAAAATAAAAACTAAGAAACCCCAATCCCGACATTAAAATATACTTATTAATTTCCACGCTCACATTTAAAGGGTTACCAACACAATACTAACTCTCACTTTCACTATCTATCATGCTCACAATGCCATATCACGTGTACTGTAGCCCTTCATCTTCATGTTGTTTCTTCTATCTCACTTTATACCCAAATCATGCTTTTTGTACAAATGACAAGGTTTGAAAACAAATGTGGAGATCTCTTCAATTAAACATATTGCTTGAAGCTATTACTAATAGTGGGACTAGGGTTTAGTTCTTCTTTTGGTGAGAGAAAGAGGAGAGGGTTGAGGCAAGTAAATGAGATAACGAGGCATTAAGACTAAATTTTGGTAGCTGGAAGTGGGCTAGGCTTCATGAATATCGGTGAAGAAAACGACTTTCTTTCTCTTTGTTTTTATTTTTCTAAACATACTCATGGTTTAGTTGGGTTTAGTTTGATTAAATTCATCTCACAGTTTGATCGATTTTTTTCCACCCCTAATATTAGGTTTCTTCACAATTGGACTATATAACATCAACCGAAACAAGCTAGATTTGAGGAATTTATTACTAATAGAATTTGATTATTAGATGATGTACTCTATAGTCCATATTACTTGGTTCATGAAATTCCCTTCCCTTTTCATATGTCTAGTGCCTTTTAAAGTTTCATGAAAGAGAAATGCACCATATTGTGACCCTCACAAGTGGGCACCCTTAGCTACAAGGCTTGGGGAGTCAAATTCTATCTTCTTCTTTTTTTCTAATTTATTATTATTTTATTTACTTAATATATAATATATTTAAAATTATTATTTATTTAAATTAGTTATTATTGATCAATTCAAAGTTATCATGTTCCAATAATGGATAGAGAACTTAATACTGATAATAAAAGTTCTAATTTGTTAATTTTAGAAAATATTGAGGATCTAATCAGAAAAAATAATAATAATAAAAGAATGAGTGTTCAAATAGAAAAGTAGGTAAATATTATTAAGAATTAAAAATGTACTTTAAAAAAATAAAGGACACTTAGAATATATAGCATAACTAAAGAAAATTAAGCATGCCCACTATTTAAAAAAAAAAAAAAGGAAAAAGAAGGAAAGAAAAAGGGAAGTGATACTAGACAAGCCCATGGTATTATGGTACCAAAATAAGAGGAGAATTAGTATTAAGTACAATCATAGATGCACCTTAAACTATCCGTCATATTCAAGTAGATATTTTAAACTTTACATTCTTTTACTCTTTCATAACTTATAAAAATATATGCGTACCTTCCAACTGTCACTAAGATGTTTATAAACATTGTAATTTATAAGTTCTCAACGATATTTTTGGGTTTTTAGCCACAATTTGAGAATTTTGCATTGAAGTCATGCTAGCTTTTAGAATTCAAAGATTCTATCCACACATAACAAGAGTGTACACGCAATCATCTCTTGATATCACGACCATAGAGACTGTCCCCTGTTGGGTTGATGTTGATCAACCATGTCCATGGAATAATAGGAGGTGGTGGAGTCATGATCTTCAGACGTGAGTCTAGATGAAGCCGCAGTATTGTTGTGATGTACATAATTGGAGGATGAGCTATTGGAAAACTGATTGTGCATCCTCATGTGGACTACTTCAGCCTGAGCAAGTGCCAGTTGGTTTTGGAGGACGTCTACCTGTTGCTGGAGAGAAGATATGGCACCCACACAGCCATACACAGGATCACGAACCCTCGCGTTTGCTTCATATACCATGGAACTCACGGCATCGCTTCTCTTGTGTTCAGGAAGGTCCTGGTAAATTTTTGTTTTTTGAATGGTTAAATTGGTTTACGGCATGCATCTATACTATACATTTGTGTAACAATATAATAATAATGCATATGCATTTCAGGAAAAAAGTCTCCAAGTGTTTTCGGGTACGGCTACGGACACGGCGTCCTTAGTATAGGAAAAAACATACATAGTGGAAGCCATGCAATTTTAGTGAATGCGTTTGTATACGCGGTTATATTATTGTATTGATGGTGACTTTTCTTTCTTTCTTTTTTACAAATATATTAAAAATATTAATCATACGAAAATGAATATTTTTGAAACTCCTTTAACAAAGTAAAAAAGAAAGTTTTTATGACTTTCTTACCTAATGCTTTAGATAGCCATTAATCATTTTCTATGAATATTTTAGTTAGATTCTTAGTTTTGTTTTAGAAATGTTAATGGATGCCTAATCCTAATGAACACTTACAAATATCCTATATAAAGAAACTTTCCATCTTATGAGGAGAAAAAAAGAAACTTACCACCTTTTGTATACTTAAAAAGGTGTAATCAGTGTTTAAAACTAAAATTCATAAAAAAAATTAATATCTCAACGAAACTCTAATGGAATGTTTATCGAGTTAAATCCTAAAACGTTATTGTTTTACCATTTAATATGATTTGATTGTCGAACTGTTTTTATTCTAACCAAACCATGTTGGTTGAAAAAAAAAAAAAAAAAACCTATATAGAAGATTCTCCTCTATCTATATTATATACGTCATGGTTAATGTCATGATTACGCGTAACAAGATATTACGCATCAAAGGCGCCTTTGGAACCTATTTGCTCTCACGCGGCAACACAAGTTTACGTGTTTAATTTCCTGTACATCATGTCATTATTATCTCCATCCTCTTTCACAACGCCAAAGATGCACGTGTGATTAATTATTACTTTACACACACATACTTTTTCCTCCGTTTAAGATAAGAAATAAGAATCACTCGACCCTTCAAAATCCCCCGTCCCCAACTAAATTATCAAAATGATTTTAATTTGGACTTGGTTCGTATGAATTTTATTAAATAAATATCCATACTAGAAGTATAATATGAAGATTATCCTATAATACGGTTTATGTAGGTTTGGCTCAAAAAGACTTTAATTATCTTTGGTTACTCAGCTTACAGTTATATATACTTAATAGCTGTCGGTAATGTTTGTGTCCAGCTTTACTTTGTTGGTTAAAAAAGGGAAAAATTTAGTCTAGAATTACTTTTACATATGCCTGCCCTCAAGGTCACAAAAAAGCCTCGCTCCATCCTATACTTTTTGAGCTTTAATAAAGACCCACAAAAAGCTTCTCTCTAATCCTATGTTAAGCATCTATAAATAGCTCTAAAAAGTCATCACTCATCATCTCTCTTATTTGCTTGCATCATACTTAAATTAGTGGCTGTATTAGAACATGATCAATCATTAATTGAGTATTATATACCATAAGTTATGTATATATGGTATATAAATATTGATAAAATTTTTATTTATAATAATAATAAAATAGATTATTTTTAAAATAATTACTATCCATATTGTATATATATTAAAATTCTATTATTATTTATATATCACATCTACATAATACACGGCATATGGTATCTAATAAATTTTATTCTCAAAAAACTATTGTAGTCCTATATCATATAGTATGCTTACATCTTAAGAAAATGCTAAGTCATTACAAATCACATCAAGACCTATGTAAAAAAATCATTCGCACATTTTATTACATAGTAATAAGGTTTTGTCTCATACAAAACTATCAACGCCTAGCATATAGCTAGTTTCTGGAAATCAGATTTGTGTACCTACTGGCTATGTAGTAGTCGTTATTTGCATTAGAGGTGCTAAAAACTATCAATACTATGCGGGATTCTCTGAATAAGGAGAAATGCAATTTTTTTGAGTAAGACAGTAAAGTGCAGAGGGATGTCCGTATGACCACCCTTAAAGCAACTTTATCCACTTTGCTACAATTAATTCTTTTCTTTGTTTTTCAGTTTCTTTAATAAAGTGTGAGGCACCAAACACTTTTAATATTGTCGATTTCAAAATAGAAATCTACATATTTTCATATAATTACAGTCCTTTTTTCATAATATATATGAATAGTCTTTCTCAACGCAAATTAAATGGAGATAGCTACCAAAGATTAGAAGCAGCCAGAGAAAGAGAGTGAGAGGATATTAATATAGGGTTAACTTAGAAATGATATTGATATATACCTGTAACAACTTGCTGACATTGCTAGCACCAAACACCCTGTGAACATTAGCAAACTTCTGGGGTTCATCAGCTGGAAAGTAGGGAGCAAAGACGCAATCCTCTGCGCATCGTCTTCTAAGCAATTTGCATCCGGCGCATGGTGATGATACTGCTCCTTGTTTCCTCTCTTTCATTTTCTTTTTTCAGAGATAGACAATATGCCTTTTTTTTTTTTTCCTTCTTGATATTTTTTACTTTCGTACGTACGTACTAACAAAATTAAAAACCAGAAGAAGTTGTGGAATTATAGGTAGTGGCAATGCAGGAAACAAACAATTAAGGAAGGAGGCATTCAACAGCGACTCAAATTACAAACGTTGTAGGGAAAAAAAAAACAAAAGCTTTATTAACATGCAGGTTGAAAATGAGAGAGAAGGGGGGGTGAGGGTGGATTTTTATAAGGGAATATATTGAAAAAGTATTTCGTATTTATAAATGGCAATCATATCTTTAAAGGTCCCACGTTAGAAAATAACATTTAGATTTCGTAAGAAAAACCAGGATTTTTTATTAAATTGTCATCCTACCTCTTCCAATCATCTTACATCTGTCCTATTCTCTTCATTTATCTTCTTTTCCTAATCATAGAAAATGAAAAATTTTAAAGCTGACAGTGTAGTGTTTCAAAAGAATGTCTTATAAGTGTATAAACTATACTACTATATTTATTTGGGGCTAAACTATACATATATTTATGTACTAACAGCATTTTCTTTCGAAGGAATTGGATACTTGAGTTATGATCATCAATTAAAATAATATATATATATATGCGGAATAGTTGTATGTATTTGTTAAGTATTCTCTTGGGATATACGCACCTCTTCTACATTGTTAGCTAGCCGCCTTATCCTAACCTTCCTATATAAATACTTTGTTATTTATACTCTTATATGTAATAATTAAGGTGCCATAGTATTACAGCGAACATGTTATCATCAAAGCTACCACAATCCTGTTAAATGCTGCCCCACTTTCCTATTCCCTCATGGCCTTTCCCGCCACCACCACAATAACCAATACTTCATTAGGGCCTCACGCAAAAGACACCATCACCACATGAGTCTGAATTACCGGTGATGTCGACAGAAGCCAACCACACCTATACGTTCCTATCGCCGCTGCCGCAATCTCCAACAACCACTTCCACAATCACCATGCTACTTCCCACCTAATTCTATTCCCATCACCACCGATATGCGATGTTCGATTCCTTCACTGTAATCTATATTATAGTCGTCCTCTCATTGTTCAAAAACCAAAGACTTGAGGGGGAGCGAATTTTTGTTGGAAAGGAATACTTATAATAGCTATTTCTAATCTTCTGGCAAGAATAGCTAATTACATATATACAATATTTTCTTTCCTCGTAGACAATTAAAATGGTAATAATAATAGCTATTTCATAGGTAATTAGTAAAAGGGGGGGAGTAACTATATGTTTCATTGTTCCATATTGAGCCAAGTAAACTTCATATAATCTTTTCTCTAAATTCTCTCCTAAGTCTGTAAAGAATGTTAGAGATATTTTCCGGAGTTAGTAGTAGGAGGGATTTTTCGGTCTTCTCTGTTGCTTCCTTTTAACTGCTAGGCTTAAGTCAACTCCGAAGTGTTCAATTATTTTTCATCATTATAGGGTTTTTTGAGGGGTGAATTCAGGCTTTTAAAGTTCTTAAGTACTATTAATTCATTGAGTGCACAATGGAAGGATCCAAATTCTAATTACTCGTGCATTTCGATATTATTTTCGTTCATACTTATGCACAATGCCTTCCAGACTGTATATGTACTCAAGAATAACAGCTATTGTCTTTTCTTGTTAAAGTTACTAGAGTTTTGATCATATCATACGAAATCTAATCATTAATTATTGAGGCAAATTATTTGATCTTCTTCTCAAAAGTCAAATATCAAATTTAAATATTCGTTAACATCAGCATGAATAGAATAGCAATATCTAGACTAATGAAGTCTATCAGGCTGGTCTAAATGTGATTATGCGCATACATTCACTTTACATTGCAACCAGGACGTTCTCGAGGTTTCAAAAGCCGACGTCATTTTATTTAATTTTATTTTAGTTCATTTTGAAATTACAAATACATCTTTCTATGTCTTGGGTAGATGTAGATAAACCTCTTACAGTATCAAAAGTATTATTTTACACGTCGATAATCTTTTAAAATATGTACATATAAGTTTTATAATCTATTTACTTGAAAATAATAATAATAAAAAAAATAGAATAGTCATTCTCTCTTTATTACCTTATTTACTTAAAAAAATAAAAAAAAAAATTAATTTTTAGATATTTTTTATTCTCATTCTATTGAGAATAGATATTATCTAAAAAAATATAAATTTTTTTATTCCCTTAAGAAAAAAATAAAAAGTTCAAACATTATCACTAATATACTTCCATTAATACTACAATTAATAACTAAATAGAGGTAAACCGGTAATTTTATTCGTAAAGCAAATATAAAAATAAATATTTCCTATAATAAAAAATTAAACGAAATAAAAATTCATATTCTATGCTTGATAATAGTCATAGTCAAGAAAACTGAATTTATATTTCAAAATATCTACATATGACTAATAATTAAGGAGATATATTTATAATTATTCCTTAAAAAAAAAAATCAATTCCTTTATGGGTATGAAACAATAATTAGCTATCTAGTGCAATATGAACATATAGAGATTATAAAGGCTTTTTATAACATGTCTTAAGATATTATAATCGATGATTAGCGGTCCATAAATTCCATCTAACACATCTTACAAATATGACAAGATATGCACGACAAGATAGGAATCAGATTGATGCATGAACATTGATGCTTTCAATAGGGGTAATATTTTTCCAAAAGAAATGCCTATCTCAAGTCATAGATTTTGCGCGGCATATAACATCAAGATAGCTGTAATAATCTAATATTTTTAATTTTCGACACACTGAAGAAACTTATGTTTTATGTTAGTTGAGCAACTCGTTTTTCAATTAAGCTCAAAACTTGGTAAAAGACTTGAAAAAAAAAATCAAATATATATATATACTGTTTTTATTCAATTTTGAGATCAAACACGCTTCTGTCGATTGAAACATAAAAAACTGGTGGAAAAATAATTCACAATTTATTAAAAATCAAACATTATTAAAATTGCATATTATATACAATTATTGCCTGCCGCACGGCACACCTTTATCTTCATGGATGAGGGAAATGAAGTCTGATATTTAAAAGCTGTATGTCATTATCGGCGGAAGGCGACGTGATTATATATATATTTATCCCACTACTTTATAAAAAATAAATTACTTACTAAAGTATTGATTAGAGGATTTTTGTAAGTTAGCAAGTCGAAGTTGCATGTGTGGTTGGACTTCTGTGTTTTTATATCCTCGTGAAGGCTCCACCCTGCGCAGTTACTCGAAATCCTTCCTTCACGTTTAATTTCCGGGAAAATTCTGAAAAGAAATGACGGGAAAAAATAAAAAAAAGAACAAAAACTTTTCCTTCTCTGATTAACGTACATCAATCAAATCAATCTCACCATGCATTCAATAAATTCTACCAAAAACAATAAAGTAAAATAAAATAATATAAAAGAATAAGATAAAGGGAAAACAATAAAAACACTTTATTAAGAATGAAAATTCATAAGGATTGTATGCGATAGATAAGATTATATAAACATTTGACATGCATGAAAGTATTTATAATTATTTGTAATAATTATCTTAATATGGTTTCATCTATTACTAAACACTTTATATATTATATTTAAAAAACATTTTCCAAATATATATATATATATATGATTTCATCTATCATTAAACACTATACATATTACAGCTGAAAAACTTTTTTCAAATCAACACTATATATATATGTTTAATGGATCCCAATCTAATATAATTGAGGTTCAGGCCACTGTTTAGGTAAGTGTATAACCAAAGAAAATGAGTTGTCATCAGTTTCATTAAAATGATTAACCTTAGTAGACATAGTTTTTCTTCTAGCGGCTTCCATCATTGGTTATCGATTTCGAAGCTAAACCTATGGACCACTAACGACTAGTTAGACCCAAACGATGCTTCCTAAATCCTTACTCCTTGGTAATCGGATGGTGATGAGTAGGGATGCTGCTTCATGTGGAAATTTCTAACATTTCATGTAAAGCTCTAGACAAAAATTAAAAAGATCTTACTCTCTCAAACTTTTGAGTATTTGGATCCCGAGTTTCCTAAATGTGTCATGTTCCTCCTCACGTACACTTTTATCAATCATCACTTATCTTGATAGGTCAATCTGTTATTTGTAATCTGTATTCCACCCTTTTGTGACCCCTTTTTTTATCAAACTTTTTACATCCACTTCGCAACATGCAACAACCACAAATCAAGCCCAGCCCCCACCCCCACCCCCTTAACACGTATTTATCTCATCATAAGCGATTGACAAGCATATATTACCCGTACACGGCTGTCAACCCTTTTCTCTTGTAAAGCTTTTAACTTGTATAGTGTACCGAGAAGTCTGGAGTTCCATGACAGTACATTGGTATGCCTAACTAATAAGGATGGAATCAAAATATTAACATCCACATTATAACTCTAATCCTACCTTCTTTTTTCCATATATCATAACTTTGCTGGCCTTCCATTGTTAACTTTCTATGAATATCATGTATCATAGTTACGAATTGATTTATAAGCTATTTATAAATTAAATGTATCATATCATCATATCGATATTGAATTTTAAACTTAAATAATGAAATTTTCACTTTATGTTGATAAAAGTTAAAACTTACTTTTTCATGTTTGTTTTTATGTTGAGTATTTATGGAATGTTAGGTATTAAAATGAATCCTTACTATCTATAAATGAAAAAAATGAGACTAACAAAGCGATATTAAAATGACTTAGAATTGAGAGCAATAAATACATAATCAATGACTAGTTAAAGAATGTTAATTCCGATAAATACGAGTGTCTTGAAAAGACACATAAAATACATGAAAGAAAGGGGGGCAATAATTCGACAGCATTCAATTAATTGGGTGAGTGTGTAGAAGAACAAAATGTTAAGGAGGATGGCATTTTCTAGGAGACCATACCCAAGCTAAGGCTACATGGGCAACTTCTTTCTGTAGTCTCCAATCAATAGACCAGCAAGCAGATAGGAAGCAAACCACACGTACACATTCAAGTTCTACCCATAAAGTACCATTTATGTTGTTCCCGTGTTCTCAATGGAAGAGGTACATCCTATGGCACCCAACATTGGCGTAAGGCTATTTGCTATTTGTCGCACCAACTAGTAGCTAAAAGATTTACTAAATTCATTTGAAAACAACATTATAACAACCTTAAAATCTTCCACCAATTAAAATTTGCATGGTTATGTCATTAGGATCGTCAAGCCCATCATCCAACTATTAGATAGTATAGGAATTAATACAATGAAATTTTAATGATCAAATAATGATTAAACAATCTCGTCGACACAACAATACAATAACCATAAAGTCACTCCTTTGAGCATGGGATGCAACAACTTCACTGCATGCCCATACTGTAGTATAGGTAGGCAAAAGCTTAAGAACTCATTGAAATTCCATAAGTATGCAAAAATCTACCAATGTCACATAAAGGAAACATCATAAAGTATTACAACCATGAATGACTTATATGGGTCGAACTCTAATCCATGTAATACAATTGCATTATCAACTTAATCTAAAGTGAAACATAAATCTAACAACAGGTAAATCAAATCCAACATAAACAACTAGGATCAACTAACATAAATAAACTAAATCCAACTAATTGAAACATCATAAGCAACATCCTCTAATCATCGTAATACTCAAAGCTGCTAACATTATCTCCACTTCCTTTGTAAATATTGTATCAAAGGTCATCATAAGAGTCCTACTAATCCATGCCTTCTATACGTTAGGAAAAAAATGTCCCAAAAGGGGTGCATTGGATGCTAGTATATTATTACCACAGTTACATGTAAGTGCCTTGCAATCAATCCACACATAAGTTATAGCTAACGCATCATACCAATATAATTTTGATGTCCAAGGACTTAGAGTAAACAATGACTCCACTATGCATACATGCATACATACATACATACATACTAATTTTTAATACTACCTAAACACTTATGGGTCACAAACTAGTTGTCTCATTCTAAAGTTATCCTTGAATCAGCCATCAGTACATTAATCCATAATAACCATCCATATGGGCATCCCATAGTACCTATGTAACTTGACTATAGTTTCCTCCTAGCATACTAACTCATATCATAATGATTCACCAATCAACAACACATCAAATCCAAAAAATGTGTACATGAGGGCATTGGTTGTTTAAATTACCACATCATTCAAAATCACTACTCCACTCAAAACAACACCGGTATTGATTAGTGGGTGCCATATCCGATTATTAGTAGCCTTGGATCTTTTAATTTGGCTTCAACTACTTAGCAAACTTCTAAAATTATGATATATTTAGGTTCATTTTAAATGTCCACCTAACAAGTACATTTAATATGCAAGGTAATCACAAACTCAAGTCGTGCTCGTCAACTCAAAATCAATCAATCAACACCTGATACAAATATATAACTTGATTGTTTAATGCTTAATTTTATTTAAATTGATATTACTACATCTAAGGATTGATATTTAGTCTAATTATTTGGTTAAGACTCAAAAGAATCATTTAGAAAGTTATAGAGAACAAGCTAATCAACCTAAGACTAAATAAGGTTGATCGAGTATGCAAAAAGAAGGGGCAATTGATTGTACCAAGGCGTTGGTCTATCAACCCTAAAAAAAAAAACCCCGATTGGCTGAACTTTTGTAGCACAATTTACCATGCTACTTTTCAGCCAGCCCTAACTTCAAAGGTGCACCTAAATGAATTGCACTTCAATTTTTTTTCCAAATTCATCTTCTTCTAATATTATTTTAGAGATTCAAAATTAGAGCATCATATTAACCCAAAATAAATGAATCGCTCAAAGATTTAAGTTACAAAAGCATAATCCACAACGTTTATTTTATCCTCCTTCAAAACCCTTATTAAATACTTCAATTCCAATTGAATTGCACCCTATTATATGCTTATCTTCGGTGTTTATCAATTGACAAAGAGAAGGGAACAAAATACCTTTTTGTTCGTTCCTTAACAAAATATAAGCACTTCCATAGGCACATGGGCACCTGAGCACTATCACTTTTAACGCCACTGCAATCCCTAATGGATTCCTTGAACAATATAATTCCTAGTTTGAAAATCTGATAAAATTCTTAAACTTGTAGAAGGATTATACTTACCGACTCTTTCAATCGTTGCCTTTTACACCATTACGGTACTTTGTCCCAATTTACCAAAAATCTTTAATTAGGGCTCGAGGGGGAAAACATGGGCAATGAAGACAAAGGAAAAGGATAGGAGGATTATCGTAGAATTAATTTCATAGAAAATTGAAGTAGTTTTCCTAAATAAGGGGGAAGGTATGTGCCTACAACAGAAGAGAGGGAGAGAAAAAAATACATTCCATGTAATTTCAATTCTATAAAAATTGTTTAACTGCATAAGAGAATCTCAATGATTCGCCGACTCTAGTTTACTTTTGGATCCAATTCTACACCAATATAAAAGGAATATAAGATATATATATATATATATATATATATTTTTTATAAAAAAAAAAAGGAACGGTAAAATAACCTATTTGCCATCCACTTTAATTTATTTTAGACATAGAAATATAAGTAAATATTGAAACAATTTGGGAACGTTACATATTATTAAACTCAAGGATGGGTTCAAATGTTATATGATGAGGGGAGAGGATATGGGTATCTATGGGCTTTTCCCCCAGCATGGATTCATCTATTCAATGTTCTTTCTAATGGAGAAAAGAGAAGAGCATCATAGTCTTGGAAATATAGCTCAATATAAATATGCATGGATAAGTTAATTTATATAATAAGTAAAAAAAAATTATAACTAGTGGCAAAAGCAAGATTTTCTTATAGATAAGGCGAATCTATATAACTTAAAGATTTTTCACCCAAAAAAAATTTTGAATTTTTCCAAATACAATTTTAAAAATTTTTCGAAGTTAAACCGGGTGGCCAGCCTTTTTGTTTCCGCCATTAATGTTAACTTAAGATGAAAGGGGTAAGGAATTTCTTTCCTTAAACCCAAAATGGAGAGGGGAAGTTGAATGTGCAAGAAGACAATAGGTGAGGTGTTGGGGTGAATTTTATTTTATTTTTTTGCTTTGAAGTGATAAAGAGAAATGGAAGAAAATAAATGAATGTTGATGTAAGTTATTAAAGTACCCCAAATAATTAGCATTTAAGAAAGTTTATTTATTTTGTGGATATTTTATTTTTATTCCGTTTGATAATCTCAACGAAACATGAAAAAATATATATAATATATATTTCTTGCAATTTCCATTAACTTCTATACACTTCCATCGACCCCCATTCTTTTTCTCCTCGACACTTTAGTTGGATTAAAGGATGCAAAAACCTTCCTTGCAGGAGGAAGATGTAAAGACCGTGGTAATTTTTTGAAATCTTTCTTTTCCTCATGTGCCTTCCCAAACCAAAGATAAAGTTGCATACTTTAGGGCGAAGTTGCAACTATTTAACATATGGTGCCACAAACAAAATAATTTCAGCTGTAAATGCTAAGAAATGTAATTTCCCTTTTTGTTAGCAATAAACGTGTTATAAAACTTACAGGATCAACTTTGAAGCCAAGCATGAAAATGGATTCTCCAATATGTTAGTAATTTGGACCAGTCTATTGTAATCACTACAAAAAATAGAAAAAAAAAGATTCTCTTTATTTTCATTTCAATTGATTTTCTCAATTTCTCCTGTTAAATGTTGTTATGTGTTGTGATTAAAGTGGAACTATAGAGGATCTCAATTTAACCAAATACATGTAAACAAAAAAAAAAAAGTTATGGGATAATGGTGAAATTAATTCTCGAACTTTTCATATTTTTTTAATTTTCTACTTGAATTTTGAAAGTTGTTAAAAATTGTATCTAATTAAAGTTTTATTTATTATATTCAAATGAATTTTTACTTGTTAAATTTATAACATTTACCATATTTAAAATTGATAAGTAAAAATTTGATTAGATATGATACTAAGAAATTTCAAATTTTAATGTAGCAAAAGAAAAAGACAAAGAAACTTAATTTGGAATAGTGATTTTGACAAGTTATATGCATGAGCTTGATTAATCCAGAAACTGAAAATATACTAGCTAGTCTTACAAATAGTAAAGTTTTCTTTTCTTATGCTTATTTTTATGTACTTATCCAAAGTCCAAATTTGGCTGCAGCATATAATGATTATTTATCGTGAGCCATACTTTTTCTACTTCATTCGTAGCACTATTGCGATCGATAAGGATAAGATAAAATATATATAGAAACAAATTGTAGAAATAGAAAACCTTCTCCATGGCCATGGGCTGCCATATTGGATGCTCGCTTCTCAACTTGAACAAACGTACATACGTATTTATGTATATTCGAATTCAATTGGAATGGAATCTTATCAAATTCTTAGAGATGAGTTTGAGTAGAGTAAAAAAAGAAGCCTTCTTCTATGATTCTAGTAATAATAAGAGCATAAAGACTAGGAAATGCTGAAGAGGAACAAATATAAAATCACATCGGCATATCTGTATTTGAACCTTCTATATATACCGATGGAAGCCCACAAGCCATATAAAAATACATAAGTAAAAAGATGGTTGATGGAATTACAATAAGGAGGAGTTTGGTTCGATATAATTCACCCTGCATTCAAGTTTACTTGGTGGTAAATAAATAAATGAAAACTTCGTCTCATGAAAAGGTTCATGTGCTCATATCCATTTTTTTCCCTCTTTTCCCACCAAAACATAAAAGAGAAAGGTATTGAATGCAATTGCCACGAGAGCTTAATTAAAAAAAAATGAAATACCCAACCCAACAATCTGACGTACCTTAATTACATGTCTGCTAAGAATATATGTCTATAATACATTTACATCGGGATAACCCTCCAATCCGTGAAACATTTAACTATTAAAATCAACACAGTCTAATTATTTAGCCAGCAACATCATTCCCACAGTGACTACTCTTTGCACATCCCACAATCATTCAATCGATATATATATATATATATAGTGTTGAGACAAAATTCCGTATCATGATCACGATGATTGACACCACCGTTTTTAAAGTTTCTTTCTTCGTATTACTCGTTGAGGGCCATTCTAATCGACTTAATGGAAAACTAATTAAACAATCAAATGTCGGCGTAGCTTAGTGTTAGTTGATGCCCCACTAAGTACGTATGTTACGTAAACTAAGGGCAATATCTCTTTGGGAAAGGAACATACAAAGGCTTGTAGAATGTTCAATTGATTTCATAAATATGGCCATTTATTCCCTGTAAGTTGGTGGAATAATTATTTGACAAATTTTCTATGATTATCAAATTGAAAATTACAATTCTTTCTTAAAATCAAAGGATTAGCTAATCTTGGTCTTTATTGCACGTATGTTTCCATATTTTATCCCTAGCCAAAAGTCGAGCCATGACTTTAACTTAAGACAAGGATATATGGATATTTTTAAATATATTAATAATCTATTATGAAAATCATTTTAAGTGTAATTAAAATAATAACTATTACTTCTTTATGATGAATACGGCTTTGCCCTTCATAGATATATTGTATGGGCTCTTTCCATTAAAATTAGGGTTTTTTTCTTCTTTCCAAATCAAGAGAGAAAGTCCCATCTTGCTACTCTGCCCATACCTGTGGAGCAACGCTGGGGATGCCATTTAACGAAATTGGTTGGTGACCTTAGCTTTTCCTTGTAAATAATTACGATTTGTTAGCTTAACTTTTCATCTGACGAGCACGATTGATCAGCTTAACTTTCTCCATTATGTCTTGTGTTTTAATCACTTTTTGACGTCGACAGATAAGGAGATAAAGTGCTTTCTTTTTTCTGGCTGATATCATGTTAAGGGAGGCTGAGTAACCCAACACTGAAATTTATACGAGTCTCACGAATGATGGACAAGGAGATGTTGCCATTTTGAATACTTCCGATATCAGGTATAATTGCATCCAAGGTACTTATGAATTATTTGAATTTTGCTTTATATTAATTTTATTTAATTCAAGCTATTCAATAATTTATCATACCAAATTTAATGATATTTTATTTCACCGATTTATGAATTTAATGAAGTTGGAGAGTTAACATATGAATTAGATTCCAATTGAGTATAAACATCAATATTTATTCTAATCAAAAGAAATATATTTCTTTCAACAATATAAACCTAAATGAACTTACTATAATCAAAATCAAACTTGCCAAGTATTACTTAAATTGAATTTCTACTTAGTTGAGTTTAAACACAATAATATCATTTCTCGTTTTGGCCCTTTTATACTTACTTTTACTAAAGCGACCGAGGGAAATAAATAAATTTCAACTACATTGCCACCACGATGGAAAAGAGGGATAAAAAAATTGTTGATGGCAGTATGGAAGTAACCACAGGTCTTGTCATGGAGATTTGGTAGTTTGTAATCTGCGTCTCCGTGGATTTTGCTTTCTAATCATTACAATATTATTTTTCTAATGATTCAAGGAATGAGATCTTGCATAAAGTTGCAGCCGTGAATGGCCATAGAAAAGAGAAATTTGATGTGATTTTATTAGGATATATACATAGATTACAGACCCCTCAAAAGGATTGACGTGATGCTGAAATGCACATGCAGATTGCAGCCGACATCACATGGATTATGGTTTTCAATAGAATTTAGCTCAACGAAAACTATAAACATGGGCACCAAACATTTTGTGTTTAATTCAAATTAAATTTTAAATAGATATTAATGTTATATTAAATTATTCAATTAAAAAATCTTATTACAATATTATTATAGTATTATTAAAATTAGGTAATACATGACACATTTCACATGTTTACATAATAGCAATGAGATTCTTTTTTTGAACTATTAATACAATGTTAATTTTTTATTTTAATTACTTAAAGTTTTAATTTTTTATTTTAATGACTTAATATAATATTGATATTATATTTTAATAATTTAAAAATTAAATCATTTATTTAAATTTAATTCTAAATATTAATTCTTTTGTCAATAATTTTTATATTTAGTTTATCTTGCATTTAAGAGTGTCCGTATTTTTTTTTAAAAAGCTGATTGTATCTTGATGGGAAAAAAAAAGTAAATACATAAAAATATAAAAAATATATATTTTTGCTTTTCACCTTGCGAGTACCTTGGACCGTCGATTACATCGCCCATTTAATTTTTATGGTTGAACACGAATAAACATGTATACTTAATAACGAGTGTCTTGGCTACACGCACATATGATTAATTATGCGATAGTTGATAAGATGTCTACACAACCGGAGATAAAAATTAAAAAAGGTATATGTAAGGCCTACGATTAAATGAGGATTTCTGGAGTATGAAATGAGTTGACTCTAATTTATAGGGTCCGTGCGATTTTTTTTATTTATTTATTTATTTTTCATTTTGGTTTTTTATATATATATACTCAAAATATATGTTTGTTAGAAATAAAATACTAATAAAATAGAAAATATAAATACATATACCTCTCTTATAAAATTAAATACATATATAAATTCTTACAAAATTAAACATCTATATTTACTTTATTTATTTTTACAAGAACCGTCAATTAAAATTTTATTTTTCAATGTATAAAATACATTTTTTAATATTTTCTCTTAAAAGTATATGAATTTTCACTTTTCAATTATTATTCCCCAATCATTATCTTCATCATAATTATCAAATAAAAATATACAAGATATTTGTCAAATAGTTTTCTAAATATCAAAGTCTAAACAAATAGAAATCAGATATATAACATATACATATAAGATATTAGATAACCAGAAAAAAAAAAATTCAAATAGCCCCTAAGTCATACATGAGGGTTTTGCTAAGCAACTTCCTTAATAATTGCAAAACTAAACACTGTAATTATAGATAAATATGAGCGATTATGCATATAATTAATTGTTTTATTAACAAGAGTTCTATGATCACCCATAGCAAGGGAAGATGTAAAATCATACTATTAGTAGAGCCAAATTTACAATATCAAAATTAATATTAGAATTATTCATAGAAAAATATTTACTTATTATTACAATTATATATTGACTACGGATATTTGATATACTTTATAAAAGGTTAAAAGAATAATTTTTTTAATAATTTATTGAGCATATATATTAATCAAATGTTAGTGTTAATTTATAAAAAATGGATTATGACATAAAACTCATATAAGTTTTATTGTTAATAAAAATAAATCATAGTATTTAAATAAAAAATTACAAGTATAAAGAAAATAACAATATAATATAAATAATATAGTATTTTATAATTTCTTTATACTAACTTCACAATATTATTTAATTAATAACGCCATATATACATATATATTTTTTCAATATAAGTGATTAGATAATTGATTATTCAATAATACTCATTCCTTAATTTTCAAAGAAAATAGTTGTACTTTAAGTAATATAAATTGCTATTATTTATTGATTTTTTATGCAATATAATTGAAATACATATAGCATTAAATATAATTATTTTATATTGTAAAGCTACTAATAAATAAATGGTTTCTATTGAGATTTTATTTAGTTTATTATCATCTCTTTTATTAATGAAATTTAATTTTATTAGTTATAGTGGAAAAAATAAAATGAAAATCATTTATTGAGAGATAGACAATAAATGCAACTTATAAAAGTAAAAATGACTTTAATAAGAATTAAACCCATGACCTTAAGTATATGAAACAAACATCTAACCACTAAACCATATTAAATTTTATGATAATATTTATACTTAAAAATATGAATATAATATATGCTTTTACTTTTAAAATAAATTTAGTTAATAAACTTCTATAGGGCTCGAGGGGGTCGAGGCCCCTTTTGGCCTCTCCTTGGATTTGCCCATGATACATTTTAATTTTCCTAACATGATGGGTGATTAATATTTTTATTGAGTATTGTCTACTGCGAAGTATTACACAAATATTTTACCTTTTATCTAATCAACTAAAAAATAAAAAGTTTATAAATCAAGATATCCCTTAGGAGGGGATTCATTGCATCATGTTACGCACTTCTTACTTTTATTAAAGAACATGGTGTATAGAGTCATTTTGATAATTGAGTCTTTGATCCAATTTAATACCCTGGATCAACTCTTTAGGTTAGTGACAAAGGTTTAGGAAGCTAAGCTTAATTTTAGATATGTCTTGGGGAGATCTAATTTGATAGGTTTAGAGTAAGAATTGCTAGACTAATTTGTCTACTCTTAATCTTTCTTAGTTAACACATGTCTCATGCATGAAGAAGAGCCTTTCAATTGGCCTTTGTCTTCATAAGTCTTTGTTGGCTTTTTTATAAAGCAAGTGGACCTCTTTATAAAACCATTTAGCTTCAATGAACATAGCAAGACCCCTTTTGTATTCAAAGCTCATGAGGAGTTATAAGAGGATCAATAGGTTTCATGTTATTTGTTCATTGTTAGAAGCAATTCAACAAATATCATCAATGACTCATCTCATTCATCCATCTCTACAATCAATCAACGGTTAAGATTGAATACCAAAATCTATAAATAAGAACTCCTCCTCTTTATTTGCATCTAACTAAGCATTGTCAAACTTTCAAAAAACATTGGTACTTTATTAAAACCACTTTAGGAAGAATCAAAACAAATAATCAAACAAGAACAAATGAAGAACGCCTTTTAAAAATGCCTTGCTCCAATTAAGTTTAAATTGAGGGATATTATGCAAAAATTACAACCATATGACATTATGTCATAATGATACTGTATCTATTGAAATATTGAGACGGTGTAAAACTAAAAGAGGTCACTTATTTTTTATTTTTTAATGAGAATTCATTTAGTTTGATTCAAATCTTGAATCGAATCACGAACCATTCAAATCTTATGACTTTATAGATTCTAGTTAACTAGTGTTCACCACAATTAAGAGATATTAATAAGAGCAAAAGAGAGATTACAGAGAAAATAAGTGTCAACTAATTCTCAATAACGAATAACAAATCAAAAGATTTCAAATATATTGATACACATGTAAAACACTCTTAAATAACCCTAATCCTTGCCAATAGGAGTAAACATGTAAATAATTAAAATTAAAAAAAAATTAGTAAAGGACGCAAGAATCATGTCTAAGAGAATTCCATTCAAATGCTAGGTTGTAGCATTCAAACAAAGTTCAACAATAGTTGAAATTCACCTCATAGGGTCACTCCATCTAGATGCTCTAATGTGGCATTTAAACGAAGTGGCATCATTTAGACCTTCTAAAGCGATTTTTGAATGAAGTCCATCTACTATTGCGTAATGTTGCTCCTATTAATTCTTAAGTATAAATGTCTAGTCTTTGCTTGCTTGCTTTGGTCCCTTACCATTTTAATGTCTTGGATCTTGCTTTCTATCATTTTTTGAGGTTAATGAAGGTTCGCCTTTACATTATGCTTTCTGCTTTACTTTCTTGCATGAGCTTTGGATTCTTTGATGATGAGATTTTCCATCGCCAATAAATAAGTTCTTCATTTCTTCTCCTGCTTACTAAGTGCAATCCGATGAAGAACACTCTTAAATAATGCATTTTAAAAAACTGTAAAATAATATAATCAGAAAAATTATTTCAAAAAAAAGTCACAAAGTGTGGATAAAGTCTACACCCTCAGTGAAATTTGTATTAAAGGTGCAGACCACGCAAGTGTCTTCAACATACGCTAACCTATATTCATATAACTAATCCCATTGTTGAATTTTTTTCATTGAAGATCCACCATCTACATGTGCACAGCAACCCTACAACCTGCAAACTTAGGGGAAAAAAAAAACTATGCCTGTTTAGAGTCGTGGACACTATAGTATATTAAATTAATAATACAAATGTGTAAACAAAAGACATTTATTTTCATTTTACCTTCTACAAACTCCATCTCTTCATTTTTTTTTCTTCTCATTTACAAAAAGAAGAAAAAGTTGTTGTACCGATTCAAAACGGTGGGATTTGAATGAATAAGCTAAGATTTACCATTTTCTCAATGAAAAAAACTCAATTAATCTATATTTTGATATGTATTTTGACAAAAAAATTGAAGTTTTTTTTTGTTATTGTATTTATTTTCAATATTTGAGAAAATTGTTACCATGATGTTATGTTTTTTTTTTTTTAAATATTACTACTTATTGTTAGTTTGTAGTGTTGTTATTTAAATTAGCCATCTTTTTGTTGCAAAATTTTGGGGAAAAAAAATTGAAATGGAAAGATGTTACTTGTCTTTTTTACAAATGCATTATAAAATTTAAAATACAGATATTATCTATTTTTGTGGAATAACTGATAATTTATATATATTGTGGATAGAAAAACAATAGGTAACTATGTGAAATTAATGACCTACGCATTTGGAAATATTGTGATCAGTAATTTGGGGGGGGGGGGGGGGGGGATATAATATTGATCTAGTTAAAAAGTTGAAAATGAAGAAGAATGCAAGTTAAACCAAATTCTTCTACAAAATATGCCAAAGCATTAGAGTCAATTCAACCGAAGTGGGAGCTGAGATAATTTACAAGCATCTTATTTTCCACGGGAGCAATACATTATATGCCTTGATAACAATTAGAAATGATAATGATGTTTAAAACTTTATTGAAACGATTAAATCCTTTGGAGATCATGGCATACAATAGTTGTACATCAGAATTTCCAAAGATTTGGGCGGTCCCTCCCTAAGGTAGACATTCCATGAAAGTGGGCACCCGCATTCTTCACATAACATGGAAGAAATGCCTCTCAAGTCTTTGATGTTTGTTCTAACCCCCATGGAAGAGGCACTGTTGGCGGATGAAGATGAAGTAAACAGAGCAATTACTCCAATGTTATAATAACCAGACACACATGATCCATACATGGTTCGTTAAGGAGTGGAAACAAAAATAGATATTGATGTTGGAATGGGTATTGAGGAGGAAAGTTTCGATTATGAGGAGAGCTATAAGGAGGATGGGGAGAGTGAAAATGATGGAGATGATACACCTAAAGAAGATCCTCTAATCATACATGAGTACTTAACATCGACAATATAGTAGTTGAAATAGGTTAAACCACTTAGGATGCTAGTTAAAGATCTTGTTTCCTATTACAACGTTGGCGATGATGACGAGTATATCTATTTTGAGTAGGAGAAAAATGCAATGTAGAGTAGTTTGAGCAACAATGATGACTTCTATAAGGGCATGAGATTCAAAATTAAGGTAGATGTGCTTTAGGCAATTAAAGCTTACCATGTGAAGAACCATTGTAACTTCACTGTCGTAGAATTTAATTCGTTGCTTTGGTTTGTTTATTATTTGAGGAGGGACGATGGTTGTAAGTGGAGGCTTCGAGCCCCAAAAAAGAAGTTAGATGGATTTTTGATAGTTACTAGATTTGAAGGTTCACACACATGCATCAACTCGATGATAAGTTAAGATCACCTGTAGTTGAATTGTAATCTTCTTGTAGACTAGTTTGTAAATTTTGTTAGGGACAATCTTAATATGAAGGTTGCGGAGCTCGCTTTTATTATTGAACAAGAATTTGGTTACAGGATAAGTGGGAGATAGGTTTGGGATTACAAGAAACGGGCTATTGAGCATGTGTATGGGAATTGGGAGAAGTCTTACAATGAACTCCCTAAGCTTTTAAATGCTACATAAAATACAAGTCACAGAACACGAGTTAATTAGGAGCGGAGAAGATCGACCACTCTCGGGGTGTTGATCCTCAAGTGGGTATTCTAGGCATTCGGGCTGTGCATTGCAGTGTAGAAATTCCTTAGACCAATTGTTACCATTAATGTAACTTTTCTGTATGCGAAGTACATGCACAAGTTGCTAATTACTTATGGCATCAATGGGGACAATCGTATACTTTCGCTAGCATTTGCTCTTATAGATCAAGAGATGACTGAAACATGAGGTTTGTTTTTGAAGAAATTGAAGGAGCATGTGATTGGGGATCGTGAAGGTCGTGAAACCATTTACCTTATATTGGACAAACACCTTGGAATCAAGTTAGCAGTTGATGCCTGAGCTAATGGATGGCACCTTTCGTTTGTAGTGTAGCATTATTGTTTATGATATGTCACAAGTAACTTCAAAGCAACACACAAAAATATGCAATGTAAGAAATTAGTTACATACATTGAATTGCAAGCATAAGCTTAGAAGATGAACTATTTGGTTGACCAAGTGAAGACTAAAGGTTACTTGTGACAACTTTGGTAAAGAAGACTTTTTACAATTTCATAAGGTACTTCTTGAAGAGGCATTCCAAAGTGCTTAAGAATATGGCGAAGGATAGATAGATAGAGTTCACAGGCTAGTAACCGCAAGATCATTGACTACAACAAGTAATAGAGAATTTTTTAAGTACTCACCTATAATTATCGTGTCACAAGTGGGTTGAAGGGAGGGAGCCAGATGCATACTGTTAACTTTACCCGTAGATCATGTACTTGCCAAAAGTGACGAATATATCAAATCCTATACTCCCATACTTATGCAATAACTGTTTCACTCAGGCTCGATATTTCAGCATCTATACTAGATTGGTATAGGTGGATGCACCAATAGTTCATATATAGGACGCACAGGCAACAGGCTCGATTAGAAGCTATTACAGTTTTCATTACTTTGTTCGAGACCAAACCTTGCATGAAAAAAGGGGAAATCGAGGCAAAAAAGATACCACATGGAGATGGACATTAGAGAGCGTCTAAATAAGATCACATGTGGACTGTGCTAAAAGGAATACTATAATAGAAGAACATGCCCACATTGACACCATAATGGTATATGATGAATAATCGTACACATGATTTGCTAAATCTTAAGTTACCTTTGCACATTTATGATATCAAATCATTACCTCTATAATGCTAATTTTTTTTTTTTCATTATGCAAATTAGATCAAGCCTTGACCATTTCATCTACTCTATTTTAATGCGGTAGAAAGGAAATATTTCATGAATGTTATAATTTCTTCACATTTTTTAATAAATGATTTCATAGTTGTTCTTAACATTTTGTATTTCTTTCATGGGTATTGGTGATTCTTATACACTCTTACATTTTCTTACACAATTGTTTGTAAATTTTTTTAATAATCATCAAATTTATCAGACAATGTTAGATAATGTTAAGAAATTCATTAAACAATGTTAGTTTTCATAAATAATTTATTGATTCATTGGACTTTACTTTGTACCATGTTGCATCCATCTATTATGCATTAACAATTTTTTTTTTGTTATTCTTTATGTTAAATTTTATTTAAAAAACAAAAAAAAATTATTTGGGAAAATTTATTTTTCTTTACTCAATTTTTCATTATTTTTGTCCAATAATAAACCAAAAAAAAAAAAACACACTAAAGGCATTGACAATAATTTTTCCAAGTATGCTATTTTGCAAATTTAAAAAAAAAAACATTATTTAAGGGCATTCCTCACAATTCGACCTCTCCTTGCCACTTATGGGCTCATAGCTAACTAAACAACTCAATGATCATTTATTTAGGATGTACATACATTCTAGACTTTGTTATATGATATCATGTGATTATATTGCTAGGCTCTTCTCAATAACAATGTGCAACATTCATAAGTACAACATTATAGACAAGCTTATTAGGGTATTCCCTAGTAAATAAAAGAGAACACACTTGTCTATTAGCATGCATAACTTCTTTATTATTGAGTCAATGTATATTGTAAGGTTGTGGATGTATCATAGTTTTCTAGTCTAGTCTCTCTATCATGGTGATAAAAACGAAATTGGAATAGCTACCATCGTTAGTTATCACTATACAAGTTTTCCCATACATGAAGCATCTAGTATGATACAAATTCCCCCTCTAGTTAGTATCTGAAACACCTTATGCACTCGAATTCTTTCTAACAACTAGCTATAACAATGTTTCTCATTCACACTTAACTTTGTTTTGCTTGCCTCACTCCTTTCACTCTTCGCTACCTCTATCAAGCTCAACTTCTCTTATAATCATCTAATGTCTATTTGGATAACAACATGTTAACTGTCTATGACCTAAACATTTGAAGCATTTAACATTATGATTTGTCTTGAGCTGCCTCTACTTTACCTATCTTAAGGCCCTTATATCTAGAGTTTACCCTTACTACTATTTGATATCTCTACACCCATCTCTATAGCATGCCTCTCGCTTACATGCTCCTTGTCAACTTGAACCTAATTGGAATCATTAAGTATCCATTCATGATGTGACAATCTCTAACCTTTATGTTTATGTTACCTCTTAACCCTAAAGTCTAATTTGATTACGTCTACCAGAGTTTTATATTGTTGTAGCACTACTACACTAGATACTGAAAATATAAGTTCACTGATGAATCTAGCATTAGTCAATTTTGGTGGCTTAATGTACTTACATTTAGTTTACAATGTTGTAAACTCTTTAACACAGTCTCCAACACTTATTCCACACTAACACTTCACATCTTTAATACATTGGCACAAATTATTTGCTTGTTAGCCTTTTCATCAAATCACCGTATTCAAACCTCTTCCTCTCCAACCTTACACCTTAGGTCATCATTTTTTTCCACCATAGGCTAGCATACTTGGTTAAATTTATGGAAGTCAACTTGACTAATTTGTGCACATCATACTTATAACACTTAAATACCTTTTCAATCATTGGCACCTAATTCAAAAACTCCTTAGGTGAACTACTGTCTCTAAAAGTAGGAAAAAAGTTAAATAAAAAGAATGAAAGATAATGTATGGTTTAAATGAACCTATAGTCTAAAGGGGTTTAATTTATTAGTGAGTTGTGAAACAAATAGAAGTACATTTTTTCCTCCCCTAATAACACAAACTACTAAATTAATAATATATTCAAAATTATATGAAGATCTTATATAATAGCAATTCTATAGTATGGGAAATTGAGTCTTACCACATGTCCTTTTTGTGTCATAGTGTCCCTATATGAGAGGTTTTTCTTTTTTTTTTTTCTTTTTAAGAACTATTTTCTCTCTTTTTAAATCAAATTAAATACACTATAGAGACATAGTAAACCCACCCACCACCCTCCCTTCTCCCACACCCAAAATGAAAAGGGATACAAAGAGGGGTATGTTGGCATAAAAAATAATGAAATATTGATAAAAATTCTTTGTAGTTAACAAATATTTATTTCTACAGTTTACACTTTAATAATCTCATAATTTGTAAGAAACAAAAATAATAAAATTTTTATAACACATGAAACATATAGATAACCATCTATATATATTTACGTAGCTATCTTGCACTATTTAGTATTGTATCACGATACAAGCATTTAAAACATGCAACATGATGATCTTTTATATATTTAATTTCATCTTCTTCTTTCTTTTATTTCATAACTGCATTTATCCTTTTTAACCATAAACATTTGTTTTCATCCGCATTTATTGAAAAAAAAATTAATGTAAAGTGTTACTGAAAAAAAAAAACATATTAGATTTCAGCTTTCCCATTGGCCCAATCCCAATGCCAGCCCAAGATCCAGTTCCATTTCCCGGGAACAATACAATAACCGGTCCGACCGAAATGCAAGTTGAACCGAAATGAGAAAACCGTTTTTACAGGTATCCACTAGGGTTTTAGACTATTAGTCATACTGTAAAGAGAAATGAATACATGCTGCGTGGGCTTGCCAATGGAATCCTAAAACAGAAACGTTTGACCCAATTTAAGCGTATCACCTCAATATTTGCCTTCTCCACAAGTGCTGGTACTCAAGCTTTCATATCCAGCATCATGGTATCCTAATCTTAAATCTACGTATCTATCTATGTATGTAGCTACTGGCGATTTGTTTTAACTTGCTTATGAGCCCTTTTTTTTTCTTGGTTTTCACGGTCACAGCATTCAGATAACCAACCGGAGACGGTAGAAGATTTGGAGAGGAAGAAGAAGAAGGAAGAGAAGGTTCGGTTTTCGGTTTTATCTCAAGTATTTTCCGGTTTATGTATTATATTGTTCCATGTTCCCCACCCCAATCATCAAGATGGGTAATTTTAGGTTCAATTTGATCAACGTGATTATAAATGTATTATAGTATAAGGGTTACCTAGTTACATTGGAGTTGATATTTTGATTAGTAATGGAGGACTTTTGTTTCGGCAGCTCGTGTTGTGACAACGGTCGTGGTTTAGCTTAGGAGTTAGTTTTATGGGAGGCGCTTCTTGGAATTCAATGCAGCAGTTTATGGATCATTTTACCCTTTAGCATTGAATTTTAGGGTTGATATAGGTTAAGTGGGTGCAGCTTAGTCAGCATTTTGATTTTCAATTATTTCAGCAGCTTATGTTTGTGAGCTGCCCAAATGCCTGTGGCTTAGCTTGATTTTTGTTTTATGGGAGGCAATTCTTGAACTTTGATGCTACAGTTTATAGATATTTTACTGCTGCTATCAAATTTCAGGGTTTGTTAATACATGTTAATGTGTAAGATTTAATGGGTAAAATCCATTACTATATAAAAATAGTTGGAATCCTGGGAGTGTAAGTGTTCCGAAGACGTAATAACAGTCTCTTTCTACAACTTACTATCTGTATTCATCATTTCCTTTTCCATGACAGGGTTGATGGATTTGGTTGATTTAATAGTTAGTGGATTCTGTTTTTAAAATATTAGGGATTTGGCTATTTGTTACCTGTGATTGCTCCTTTTTTAATAATGTAGTTTTAATTTATTGTGTTAGGCACGAGAGAAGGAATTGAAGAAACTTAAGGCTAAAGAAAAAGCTGAGGCAAAACTCAAGGTAATTGCTAATACATCATGGTGTCGTCTTAGCCTCTTTAGGAGACAAATTCAAATAACTTTGGTGATGTCAAGGCACAAGGAACTTCTAATGCGCCTAAAAAGAGTGCGAAGAAGAATGTAAAGCGGGATGCTGTTGAAGACAATCCAGAGGATTACATTGACCCTGAAACTCCTCATGGAGAGAAGAAAAGAATGTCTGCTCAAATGGCGAAACAGTACAATCCAAGTGCTGTGGAGAAGGCGTGAGTGTGGATTTTTCTTTTTTCACTTTCCCCCTTTTATAATCTCATGTTATTAAAGTACTTCTGGAGCTAAGCACTTTCTAATTATGTTATGTAGATGGTATGAATGGTGGGAAAAGTCGGGCTTCTTTGTGGCAGATGCCAACAGTTCCAATCCTTCATTTACCATAGTAAGCACTAGTGTTACCGGAATATATATCTTATTCTGATCTTGGATCTGCACTTATGAACTAGATTAGTTTTCCATATTAGAAGTTTCTGCATATGCTAGAGTTTTTTCTTTTCTTATATTTCTTGAGGTCGGTTTCTGGTAATTATGTGCCAATGAAGATCAAGTAAACTATAAAATTTTAATCTCTTTAAGATCTCTGGCAAAGATTTCTTGGTAACCTGAATCTGGTTTATACTCCAATTTTCCATCTTTCCTTCCTTTCAGAAATTTTCTGTTTGAGCTGGAGGGGGTTAGTATAGACACGGTTGTGCATGTGGGGTTCTTCTCAGATAAAGTGAATCAGCCTTCCAGTTATTTTTTTCTTTGGTGTAATAGTCAAGCAAAATTATTGGAGAGATAGCTTCTGCTGGAAGCTTAAGTGGGGAGACTGGTTTTAGGGGCTTATCTATTATTGTTTTTTGTTTTCAATCTCAGATGGATTTCAACTTGCTGGGAATTAATTGCCTAGCTTGCATAATACTGCTTCCTGTTGATTAGATTTATTGCAATGACTTATAATGGCTGCAAAAATGTGAAATATATGTCTAGCCGTAGTGCCCTGTAGTGTTTTGTACATTTTTTCTCCTTTTTATCAGTAAGGAAAAGCTTTTTTTTTTTTTTTTTTAATTCAGTAAGAAATTTTTCATTTTTGTTTCTTTCTCTCTTTCTTTCTTTCTTTCTTTCTTTTCCTGGTTATTATTTTGCTTTATTTTGTACTATGTTACACTACAGGTTCTTCCCCCTCCAAATGTGACTGGAGCCCTGCACATTGGTCATGCCCTTACTGCAGCAATAGAGGTTGGCTGATTGTATGATTTATTCTTGCTTCCAGGCACACACCTGTGCATCACTTCTTTGGGTATGCATTCCTAGGCATTACCGTTTTTATGCAGGATATGATTATTCGTTGGAGAAGAATGTCTGGTTACAATGCACTGTGGGTTCCTGGAGTGGACCATGCTGGAATAGCAACACAGGTACTTCATTTTAGATACATCGTTGTTTTGTATGAAAATATTGCTTTTCCCTTTTGTGACCAGTGGCTTTGAGAATTACTTGTTGCAGGCATTGATTTTCACCTTCTTTTATCTTAGAATCTGGTGCTGTCAGAATTTATCTGTGATTAAGATATTCCATAGTAAACTGAATCGGAAGCCTTACTCAAGTTATCTGAAGGATATGAAAACGATTGTAGGATCAACTTTATTATTGGGCTTGTGAAAAGAAAAATTGGGCTGGTGAGGTTTCAGAGCCCCATCATGGAATCATTTTGACTTTCACTGGTATGTTAATGGGCATGTTTTGGCAGGGCTTCTTTTCCCCCTCCTTTTGTTTGGGTTTTGTTGTGTGGGGGTGGGGAGGTGGAAGATATGATTTTTTTTTTGGGTTAAAATGCCAGATTTTTTGGATTTTCATTATAAAGGAAAAGATATGGTGTTAAACCCCTGTAAAAATTAAAGAGCACACTAGAGACCTAAATCATTGAATTAGGCACCATGAAACAAAAGCTGCCTAGGTCTATAAGATGGCCATGACATCCAAAAGTGCTCCAAAATAACCCCTCTTCCCCCCACCAAAAAAAAAGAAATTTTTACACTATTGCAAGACACTGGACTAGATAGAATTACAAAAACATGATAAGACTGTCCTAAGCCTCTTCAGATCTAGCTGCATCTCCAACATGATGGCAATAGCCTTCTTACAGAAAGCCTTTAGAGCCACTCCTCTAGTAGTCAATTAATACAACAAGGAATTCATTGATGAAGGCAGATGTGCTGTCCATTGCAAGTGTCTCTATTTATTTGAAATTTGAAGTAAGTGGCATTTCTAAACAGTACACAATAAAATTCCTTTTATCAAATAGATTATGAAAAACATGCAAATTAGAATACCAAATTCTTGTCTTTTAAGTTTATTGATGTTTTAAATTAAAGATAAAGTAAATACTGAATATTGACCGTTTGATTTCATATTTGGTAGAGGATGGTAAATGTTCCAATTTTAGGCTCTATTTGGACTATCTATTTTTTATCTATGTATTATCTGTATCTAATTTATATTTAATTTGTATCTATTTGAAATTAGATATTTAAGTAATCGTTTGATCTATATTTCCATTTGAAATTGGAAGTTTAGGTAATTATTTGATTTGTACTTTATTTGTTTCTTTTTTAATAGGGATTTATTTTTTAGTAAGGATATATGTATAATATCTTTATCTTTTTTTCATTTGTTTTGAGCCAAACACCTAAATTTGAATAGACACCAAATATGAAACGATTAGGGTTTACAAGAATTAAAGAATGAATGAAAATGAACAATTGAGACGCACAACACTTAAATTGGTACTCTTCAATCAAGGTTGCTAAACACTCAATAACAGAGTACAACCCCTATTTCTTTCATTACCCAATAAATTCTATTTAACAAAATGACTGACTAAATTCCACTCTCCCTGGCCACTTCTATTTATATCTTTAACAGTATGATTACCATTCTACCCTTATACAACACTTACAATTATAACTACAACTGATGCATGTATACTAACACAACACACAACACTGCACTGTACTGCACATACATCATGCCTACGACACAGCATGCTTATACACTAACAGACACACACATAACCCTTTGGATTGTATCAAAACAAATGCCAAACCAACGAGAAAAAAATGAGGCATACACACCCTTAATTTGTGTAGTGGTTTGTTTTGATCCCATTTGTTGGGTTTGAATAAATTTAATTATGTGGCTTGCTTTACATGGCACAATCATGGTTGTGAGTGTCGTGTATTTGAAATTCTGATGGTTATAATAAGGTTATCCAGTATCAACATCTTCTTGGAATGGTTTATGTCACTTTTTTATCTTTTTTGTGATTTATTTTGAAATTAGATGATTTTTTTTGTTGCAGTTTGTAACGGAATCTTCAATATATAGCCTATTTCACTTGAAGTAGACTTTTCTTTGATAACAAATTGAATCAGCTAATAACTGCTTATGTCACATAGCTATTCTACATATCAATTCATATTTACATACAAACATATACCTATGGACCTCTCTTGAAGTTGTTGACGGTAGTGCCAAGTGTAATTACCTACAAAAAGGACTAACGTTAATGGCAAGAGGAGAAAAAGCAGTGAATTCTCTATTGGCACAAGGTAAAGCTATGTTGGCACAGGGAGAGAAAACAAATAAACAGGTTCACACAAAGAGGTGGAACATTAATTACCAAAAAATAGTGGTGAAACCATCATTCACTTCAAATCTATTGCACGGATTCTTTATTTGTATTTGTTTTTTATTTCACAGGTGGTTGTGGAAAAGAAACTCATGCGTGAAGGGGGTTTGACAAGGCATGATGTTGGTCGTGAGGCTTTTGTAGCAGAGGTGATTTTGATATCATGAACTAAAAAGTTATAATTAATAGCTGCTGTTATCATCTACCTGATCAGGCCAATTTAATCATCTCCCATCTTCTTGTGATTAGGTATGGAAATGGAAGGATCAATATGGTGGAACCATAATGAAACAGCTCCGCAGGTTGGGTGCATCACTGGACTGGTCCCGTGAGGTAGGACTGCACGATATATCTTTTACATTTTATATGAGCATGGTTCTCCACTCTACCTTCATAAAATTTGTGCTGATAAATATAATTATAGATAAGCAATATGAAGCTGTGTCTTACTCTATGTTTTGTCTCTTTACTTTATTCTTGTCATTGATTTCCGATATCATCTTCCATTCAAGGATCTGAACATGATTTATCCATTTTTTCAGTGCTTTACAATGGATGAGAAAAGATCAAGGGCTGTTACAGAGGCATTTGTTCGATTGCACAAGGATGGCCTAATCTATAGGTACTTCACATGTGACCTTTTTTTGCTGACTTAGTGAGAGTAAGGGATCTTGCTAGACTGTTAAATTATCTGTTTCTAATGAAAACTTGAGATTCTAAGATGTTAAGAAATCTTTCCTTTCAATCAGGAATTGATAGTTGTTTAGTGGTTCAGATTTTTCTAAGAAAGATGCAAAGAGATTGGCATGATTTTGCTGGACTTTTTCCCACATTGCAAGTAAATCAACAACCAATAGATACAATGAATTGTTGTTTGATTGAAAACAGAAAACAAGATAATGGCCGAAGGGAAAAAAGAAACAGTGAGAGAGACAAAATGCTCTCCCTTCTCTCTATTTCCCCCCTTCTAGAAGACCATTTCTTTTAGGGTTTGTTTTTAAATACTAGGCCTTTTTTCATTCATCCTTTTTTCTAGTTTTCTATCTTGTGTTTCTTTTGTCATTGTGTTGTTCGGTTTCCTTTCTTTCTTTTCTCCAATTAGCATTTCTGATGGCCGGTGATGCTTCCTGTTGGCAGTCCAAACCTGGTTGTCATTCCTTAGGTGAACAATTCCCACTTGCTTTTTTCTAAATCAATCTGGGGAGAGAGAAAAAGAGACCTGTCCTGTGGGCCACCAGGCTTCCTCTTCTAGGCTAAAAGCTTAGGGTACCTTTAGCTCTCATTTCTTGAAGAATGTTGACCAAGTTAATTTTGGCAACCTTGAGCAGTGTGCTGCTTCAGAGTCATATGCATCTTTTTTTTCCAGACTCAACTTTTTCCCTTCTGAAGGAAAGAATTCTGAACCAGTGCAAAAAGAAGATGCAAGTGATTCTTCCTTTGGGAATATCACTTTGGAAGAGCTACAAGAAGTTTTGGAGAAGGTGGACATCGGAAAACAACTATCACCTAAGCAAAAGTCCTTTGCTGATGCTTGTGCTCAAGACACTTCTTCTTTCTCTTTTGTTTTGGATTTTAAGCTCACTTTTCACTTGCCTTTGGAAAAAGGACCCATTGCTAGGGTGAAGCCTCCTCCACATATAGCTGAGAAAGGAGCTAAATATTGGAAATCCACTTTGGTGGGTTATTTTCTTGGATGGAAAATACCCTTTTCCTTAGTCCAATCCTCCACTCTCCGGGTTTGGAAAGACTATGGCATTCTTAATGTCTTAGGGAATAAGGAGGGTATTTTCTACTTTCAGTTTGCTCCCTCCTCCAACATTGACCTCATTTTAGCCAAACCTTGGTACTTTGCCCAAAGATACCTGGTTTTGCATGGGTGGAGATGAGGGATGTTGCTGGAAAAAGCACAATGTTTTGTGGTTCCAGCCTAGGTTCTCTTCTCGAAGATCCCATGCAAATATCTTGATGAGGAAGGTGTTATTGCAAGTGCAGTGGAAAATCCTTTACGAGCAGACACCCTTATCGTGACTAGGAAAAGAGCAAACCAGGCAAGGGTGTTAGTGGAAATTGGTGCTAGTGAAGCCCCAACGAATCAAGTTGAAGTTCTAAGAGATGGAGTCTTTAGCTTTTGTACCAGTAGACTGCAAATGGCTTCCACTAAACTGCCCAAAGTGTAAGGTTTTTGGTCATACATGCCTTTTGAAACCTCAAAATCCTGATACAGTTGGCCTTTCTTCTCCCAAAACTGGAAGAAATGGGAAAAAAGCCTGTAATAGAGCAAAGTTTGTCCCAAGAAGTTACTCCAATGATGTTGAAACATGGATCTAAGAAGTCTGTTAGCGAAGATGAGGTGATATCTCCTTTGAAGTCAAGTGAATGTGGAGAGCAACGGGGGTGTTGATTTTGAGTCTGCATCTCTATCTAACCTTGGTTATGACAAAGATCAGGTGCCAGAGAGCATACCTTCTCACATCTTAGAAACACAAGGTTTAAGGACATAGAAGGGACATTCTCCTCATGATTACGGTTACCCAAACAAAGAAAGTTCTTCGCCTATCCAAACTCCTATGGAGTGTGGGGTTGCTAATCATGTTTGGGCTAAAGAATCAGCTTCAGGAGCTTCAATTAGTGGAAAAAGCTCCTTGAGCAGGAAGAAGAAGAAGAAGAAGTTCTTCAAGAGAAGGAGGCGCTCCTTCACCTAACTCTCTTTTCTTTTCACTAATGCTTTTGCTATGAATTTTGCAGCTTGGAATGTGTCGGGTTTGAGTGACCCAATTAAAGCAGGTGATGTCAAGAAGATATGTGGTGAAAATGAAATTTCTTTGGTGGGGCTGCTTGAAACTAGAGTGAACTACTCTAATGAAGTTTTTAATCAAGCAAATTATTAATTGTAATTGAAGTTTTGTCATGAATAGCCTTACTAGAAAACGTATTTGGCTGTATTGGTATGTAACTGTTTTAGTAGAACATGTGTAATTCTGCCATTGTAAGTGTTCAAACCTAAGGGCTAATGTATCCTTCCTAGCTACTTTTGTTTTTGCCTCCAACTCTGAGCATGAAAAGAAGCTACTGTGGGATCAACTTCTGGACACTTCATCATCAGTCCTAGACCATCCTTGGGTTGTTTAGGGTGATTTCGATGTCACTAGATCAATTGAAGAAAGTTTGGGAGGAAATAGGGGGTAGAACTCAGTGATCTTAAACTTGAAAAGTTTTTTGAACAGTGCTGAACTTGATGATCTTTGCTTTGTGGGAAATTTCTTTTCGTGGACAAGTGAGCAGGTGGCTAAGCGTATTCTCAAGAAGCTAGATCTGGTTTTGGTTAACCAAAACTGGATCCTAAGTAGTTTTCCTCTCTTGTCTGTTGTCAGATCATGCAGTTTGTATGCTCCATGGAGATTTCTTCACACCCAAATGTAGAACCTTTTTCAAATTCTTTGATTTTTGGACTTATTCTGATGAATTTTTGGATTTGGTTTCAGTTGTCTGGGTTACAAATGTGGACGGTTCAAAATTTTACCAAGTTATCTGCAAACTGAAACTCCTAAAAAGGGAGCTGAAAATGCAGCAAAAGAGGTTTTCTTTCTTTTTTCTTTTTTTTTTTTTTCAGCTAGAGTTGTTTAAGAAAAACAAGCCCTATTTGCCATACAATCTTCCATTGCACAAGGAGATGTGACTCCGGTGCTTGAGGAGCAAGTTGTGTTTAAGAATTATTATTTGCTAAGAAATGTGAGAGAGAGTTTCTATAAGCAGAAGCCTAGAATAAATTGACTTAATTTGGGAAATAAGAACACTTCTTTCTTCCATAAAGCTATGATCCACCAGCACAATTGAAGCTCTATCCAATCTCCAGAAAGAGAAGATGGTTCTCTTGCTTTTGGTGACCAGAGCTGTTCGAAGTGAGGTGCTTTCTTTCTTCTCTGACCTAGTAAGTAGACCAGGAGCCTGTCAAGACCTTTCCAGGGTGGAGAACCTGATCACCTAGAAGCGTAATAATCGGCAAATTGACTTTCTCGACAATCCTGTCACGAACGAAGAGGTAAAGGCTGCTTTCTTTAATCAATCAAATGGGAAAGCCCTGCGTCCGGATGGATTCTCCACTAAATTTTTCAAAGCTACATGGACAATAATTGGATCAGATGTCATGGCTGCATTACAGGAGTTTTTCCACTCTTGTTTCCTTCTTAAAGAGAGAAATAATTCTGTAATTACTTTGATGCCTAAAATTTCTAATGCCTTTAAGTTGTCAGGTTTCAGGCCCATTTCTTGCTATAATGTTATTTACAAGGCAATTACAAAGGTTCTTACATCTCGCCTTAAAGAAGTTTTGAATTCTCTCATCGGTAAAGAGTGGTTTGCCTTTATTTCGGGGCACAAAATTACTAATAATATTTTCTTAGCCCAAGAATTAGTCAATGGGTCCCATCTTAAATGAGGTCCGCTTAGATGCACTATTAAGGTGGACGTCATGAAGGCTTTACGATATCCTTAGTTGGACTTTTCTTGAAAAAGTTTCATGTGTGTGGACTTTTCCCCACATTTTCGCAAGCTTTTGGCTCAATGCATAACTACCCCAAAATTTTCTTTTAGTCTAAATGGAGGGCTTGTGGGCCATATTGCTAGTTGCCATGGCATTTGTCAAGGTGATTCTATCTCACCTTAACTATTTGTACTGTCCATGGAAATCCTTCCTTGCATTTTTAAGAAAATGGCTTAAAACACTTCCTTCTCTTTCCATTGGAGGTGTAAGGAGGAGAGAATTACCCACTTTTGCTTTGCGGATGACCTAATGGTGTTTTGCAAAGGAGATATTCACTCTATCAAGTCCATCCAAGAAGCCTCGATGGACTTTCAAGAACTATCTGGCCTTAGGGCTAATGGTGCTAAAAGTAAGGTTTTCTTCTCAAATGTTGAATATGTGACAAAGGCTGCTGCACTTGCTGCCTTAAGGTTCCAAGAGGGTGAACTCTCCATTAAATATTTGGGTTTGTCTCTCATCTATATTAAATTGAAAAAAGAAGATTGTGACCTGCTAGTTTCCAAGATTTCAGCTTGGTTGCAAACTTGGACAAGCAAACTTCTCTCTTATGCAGGAAGATTATAGCTCCTAAGATAGGTCATTCTCTTTATGCAAGTCTATTGGGTGTCAATTTTTATTCTTCCTAAGAAAGTAGTTAGGAAAATGGAACAATTGATCTGAAACTTCCTTTGGAGTGGTAGGACAGACATTGCTTCTAAAGCTAAAGGTGAAATGGAAGTCGTGACTTCTCCCCTAGTTGAAAAGGGTCTTGCTATTCCAAAGCTTGAAGTCTGGAATAAGGCAGCTCAACTCAAACACATTTGGCATCTTTGTAATGATGGAGTTAAAGGAATTTGAATGGCTTATCTATATCTCTTTGGGCTGGTTTTTGGCTGCCACAAGGCCCTCTCGACAGCATCTTCATCACAAGAGAGATATCCTCATCTCCCTTACCCATGAATCTTAGAGTTTTTTCCTTGATTGATAATGGAACTTGGAAGTTACCACACTCCCTTCTTTGGGAGAGTTTCAGATTTCCCCCTAACTTGAGCCCTAAGCCATCGGTGGAAGACAAGCTGCTTTGGATGCCATCTTTGAACGGCCAATTCTCTATTAAGAGTGCCTATAAGACCCTTTGTCCCCTGATCCAAGGGCTTTTTGGTCTAATATAGTTTAGTGTTACACGCGAGGTTAGCTCACGTTCACATAAAGGGTTAGCACCACTTGAACGTGTTTATTTCCAAAGAAGATCAAAGAAGGATTCTTGAACAATTGATGGAAGTCTAGTGTATTAGTCGTGTCTTGTGTACTGTAATAAGTGTTGCAATATGTTGTCTTGATCTGTTGTGCTGGTGTATTTGTGTCTTGTCTTAGTTGTTTGTTTCTTTTCCTAGTGTAACATGTCCAGCGGATTAGTGGGTGTTTGCCAATCCAGCTGTAGGTGGTGTCTTAAGTATTGTAGCCTTTGATTATGGTAGATGGGTGTCCCAGGTGTCTTATAGTTAGTTGTAGTGTTGCTGTCATGCTATTGATCACTATGTATACGGTTAGTAGTGGGGGTGTAAAAGTGGAGTCGTGGGAGAGAAATAGGGGGAGCATGGGGATGAGGCAGTTAAGGTAACAAATGCTTCCTAGATTGTACTACAAGCCGAGAAAGGGAAGGAAAAAGCATGCTAATCATTTTTCTCCTAGGATCTTCTGTTGAATTAGAAAACTATCGAGATTGTCGGGTTCTCTCCAACAAGCCCGAACCCATTAGCAAAATAGGGAGATGAGGAAGAAAAACCCTAAAAACTACTAGTGAATCTAACCTAATAATTGATTATAAGGAAGAGGGACCTAAGGAACGATCCTGTAGCAAAGTGGTATCATAGCTGGACATGTTGGGCGACATCAAACAGCTCCAGCAACAGTTTGAAAATTTTCTTGCCCTGTATAAGGCTGACCGTGCACAGGTAGAGGAGTTGTCGCTCTAGTTGGCAACCCTCTCTTGGGAAATTTCGGCTCGAAAGGGAAAATTGAAGGAGCTAGAGGAGATGGTTGGAGGAAGCTCACCGCTAGATCGAACACCAAGAAGCTCGGCGAGGGCGGGCGAGGCAGAGAGAGGTATGTTGGTGCCGAAGTACACCCGACTTGATTTCCCAAAGTTTGATGGCAAATCAGACCCGCTGGGGTGGTTGAATCGGTGTGAATAGTTCTTCTGACACTAGAAGACGCCAGAGGAGGATTGAGTGGAGTTGGCGGCCTATCACATGGAGGGAGAGGCCCAGCTTTGGTTTGGCAAGATGGAGAAGGACCGGCCTGAGTTCAAACTGTTATGCAATACACAATTTGGACCACCACTCTAGAGTAATCCGTTAGGGGAGCTAGCCAAGCTGCGATAGGTGGGGTTGGTGGAGGAATATTGGCACTGCTCCATCCAAGTCTTAGCCCAAACGCCGACACTCATGTTGGAACAGGAGGTGGCCTTATTTATCAGTAGGTTGAGGGAGTCTATCTTTGTAGATGTGCTGATTCAGAACCCCCAAGATATGACCCAAGCTGTGGCACTAGTGAGGCTCTATGAAAGGAGAAGTGTGGCTATGAGAGCAGAGGTAGAGGCACAATGAAGTGAAGCAGTTGCAGCAGCGAAAGGAGAAGCGCCCGCGAAGAAATTCCTGCCAATAGCTAACTCTAATGCGACCCTGTATGTGAAGGGGCTGAGTAAGGTAGAACTGGAAGAGAGGAGGAAAAAGGGACTTTGCTTTAATTGCGATGAGGTATTTTCTGTGGCTCCTCATTGTAAGAGGTTGTTTTGGCTGGAATGTATGGAAGAGGAACCAAAGGGTCAGGATGATGACAATGAAGGTTGGGGGTGGGGGGGGGGGGGGGGGTGGGGTGGTTGTGGACCTACAGAGGTATCCCATGTTTGCATGTGAGGCCACATGCACTTTCGAGGAGGGAACAATTGTTACACACGAGGTTAGCTCGCGTTCACATAAAGGGTTAGCACCACTTGAACGTGTTTATTTCCAAAGAAGATCAAAGAAGGATTCCTGAACAATTGATGGAAGTCTAGTGTATTAGTCGTGTCTTGTGTACTGTGATAAGTGTTGCAATATGTTGTCTTGATCTGCTGTGCAGGTGTATTTGTGTCTTGTCTTAGTTGTTTGTTTCTTTTCCTAGTATAACATGTCCAGCAGATTAATGGGTGTTTGCCGCTCTAGCTGCAGGTGGTGTCTTAAGTATTGTAGCATTTGATTATGGTAGATGGGTGTCCCAGGTGTCTTAGAGTCAGGTGTAGTATTGTTGTCATGCTACTGATCACTTTGTATACAGTTAGTAGTGGGGGTGTAAAAGTGGAGTTGTGGGAGAGAAATAGGGGGAGCATGGGGATGAGGCAGTTAAGGAAACCAACGCTGCCCAGATTGTACTAAAAGCCAAGAAAAGGAAGGAAAAAGCATGCTAATCATTTTTCTCCTAGGATCTTCTGTCAAATCAGAAAACTATCGAGATTGTCGAGTTCTTTCCAACGAGCTTAAACCCATAAACGAACATAGGGAGACGAGAAAGAAAAACCCTAAAAACTACTAGTGAATTTGACCTAATAATTGATTATAAGGAAGAGGGACCTAAGGAATGATCCTGTAACATTTAGAGTAAGAACTTGATCCTAAGGCATAGTTTCATCCTCTGGTTAGCTATCAAAGGAAAGTTATACACTCTTGACAAGCTAAATTCATGGGGAGTGCCTTCTCCAATGTCTTGTTTCTTTTGCTTTGCCAATGTTGAACCCCATCAACATCTCTTCTTCAATTGCCGGTTCTCTTAGGCTCTGTGGTATGAGGTCATGGCTGCTTTGAGTTGCCCTACTTCTTTCTCCACTTGGCAATTGGCTATCAATGGGCTTAGCCAAACACATAGCAACCTGATTGATGACAAGTGGAATTTGGTGTGCACACAATTTAGTTTGTCTAGGGCAATGCATCCCAAACCCATGTTCTCTAGCAAGGCTTATTCTTAGTTATGTTTTTTTTGGAAAATGATACTTAGCATCCTTTAGCTTTGTTTGCTTGATTGGATCAACGTAATGGTTTTGTTCTAGTTTTGAGTTTCTTTGTATGTAGTGGGGCATGCCCTTTTTTCCTGCTCCTTTTTTTTTTTGTTAAATGAAAATTTTGAATTAACCAAAAAAAAAACAGAAAAAGAAAAGGAGAGAAGGAGATAAAATGTTGAAAATGAAGATCTACCAAAAGTCAAGATACCTTGGGTCTTACTTCAATTGTTGACGAACTTGTGATTTTATATATGGCATAGGATACCATATGGGTGACTAGATGGTAGGACAAATGATTGAGCATTAACTTTTACTATGGAGTTGTTATTGGATCGGTTGAACGATCTAGTAATAGGGCGATTAATGATAAGTTCCTCCCTATAAGCTTGCTTACCCTTGGCCGCATTCCCTCCAGATCTACCTATTGTTGATTGTGTATATTAGGGCTACTTAGAGATTACCCTAGATCTCATAGGAAACATCATTTTGAGAAAATTCTAGGCAATCCTTTCTCTTTCTTTCTTTGAATATATTTTCCTTACATCTCTTAGGCAGTTGAGAAATTGCTCACCTAAATTCTCTCTTATCTTGACACATACACAGACAATGATTGCCTCCCCTAAACAGATCACCACACTTGCCACACAACACTATTTGACTAACCACAATACAGAAGAACAAATATACTATCTAACATCACACGGACTCTAAATTACATAACAATCATTGTGACTTCTTCTTCTATTGGGCATATACATACTTGAAGGGAATAACATTACTCCCCCCTCCAAGAACGCTCGTGACCTCAGGCGCGAAAATGGGGTAGCGGATCTTTAACATTTCTGCATCTTCCCAAGAAGCTTCAGATGGAGGGTAACCTTCCCGGACGAGAACTTTAGTTGTAGTTGCTGTTGTTTGAGCATCTAGAACAGCTTGCGGACTGGGAATGACGTGTCCATTACACAGCTGGTAGAGAAGGTTGATCTGGAACTTGGCCATGGAATTTTTTTAGGCAAGAAACATGGAAGATTGGATGAATGTGAACAGATTCCGGAAGTTGCAGGCGATATGCGACAGCTCCATTTTTTTCATAATCACAAATAGAACATAGAAACAAGGAGACAACTTATTGGATTTCCTAGCCAACAAGGACTATAGATGATGTGCTTGAAGCTTGAGGAATACAAAATCACTAGTGTTGAAGTGGAGGTCGCGATGCTTAATGTCATAGCTGTTCTTCATGGGTTGTTGTGCTTGCAGAAGCTTCTCATGAACTTCTTGTGTAATTTGGTCTGTGTCTAATAGAGCTTTTTCCACAGCTCCTAGTTTAGCAGCTCCTGAACAATAATCAAGCAGGCATGGCGGGGGTCACCCATACGCTACTTCAAATGGGGTAGACTTTAAGGCAGAATGATATTTGATGTTGTAGCAGTATTCTGTCCATGAAATCCACTCTATCCGTTTCTTGGGATGATTACCTACAAAGCATCTTAAAAACATCTTGATAGTACGATTAGTGCCTTCTGTCTGACCATCACTTTGAGGATGGTAAGCAAATGAAAAGAATAATTTTGTGCCACACAATTCAAAGAGTTTTTGCTAGAAAACACTAATGAATGTGGCATCTCAGTCACTAATAATTGTTTTTGGAAAGCCATGAAGTCTGGTGATTGAATCAAAGAAAACTCATGCAATGGAAGTAGTGGTGTAAGGATTAGACAAGGGCACAAAATGAGCATATTTAGAAAAATGATCAACCGCCACCAATAACACTGATTTGCCAAAGATCGGACCAAACTTGATGTGGTACTTGGAGAGGTTGAAGGAGGCTATCCGGGTACAGATTTTCACTTTTGTTCCGTTGGCAAGTCAAACAAGATCGAACAAAATCTTGTGCCTGTTTCTTGAGTCCATGCCAAAAGAAATCTCTCATCATCCGGAACAATGTTTTTGGTAACCTTCATGTGCCAAACTATGAATAGCCTCAATGATGGAAGAGCAAAGTGCTGAGGTTGGCTGGACATAAGCTTTACATTTGTATAAAATTAGACCATTCTTGAAGCTCCATTTTGATCCCAAGTTGCGATTGTCGATCTGCTAAATTATTTGTTGCAGCTCTGGTTGGGACTGATTTTCCTGCTTGATCAAGTCGAAAATCTGCAATTTTGGACATGTAACAGCTAGCAATTCTCCTCCCTGTTCATCCTTGTGTAATAAAGCATCTGCCACTCTATTCTCTTGGCCCGCTTTATATTCGATCTAAAAATTGAAGCCCAATAATTTGCTAATCCAATGCTGTTGTGGTGAGGTGGTTACCTGTTGTTCAAGCAGAAATTTGAGGCTATAATGATCTGTTCTAACTTGAAATTTGCGACCCCAAAGATAAGTTCTCTAATGACAAATTGCTTTAGCTAGCCCAATCAAATTCCTTCTCATATACTGATAGCTTCAAATGCCTTTAGGCAAATGGTTGGCTATAAAAAGCAATGGGACATGACTCCTATTGTAGGATAGCCCCAATACCGACATCTGAAGCATCACACTTCACTATGAACACCATATCAAAGTTGGGTAAAGCCAACATTAGAGCCTTCATCATTGCTTCTCATAGTGCCATAAAAGCTGTTTCGGCCTGCTCAATCCACACAACCATTTTTCTGTAATATCTAGGTCATTGGGGCAACAATCAACCCATAATCTTTAACAAATTTGTGGTAATAACCCATCAACTCAAGAAATCCCCTTAGCACGTTAACTGACATGGGTTTTGGCCAAGATACCATTGCTTCAATTTTCTTAGGATCTGCTCGCACACCTTCCCTCGAGATGAGATGACCCAAATAGAACACTTGTGCTTGCACAAAAATACATTTAGATTGTTTTAAATAAAGTTGGTGCTTTCGGAGTAGGAGAAATACCATCTTAATATGCTACAAATGTTCCACCCTTGAACAACTATAAATGAAAATGTCATCAAAGAATACCAACACAAACTTTCGCAATTATCCCTTGAACACTTCATTCATAAGCGCTTAGAATGTAGAAGGGACATTAGTGAGGCTGAACAACATTACTAAGAATTCGAAATGGCCATGATGAGTTCGAAATGCCGTTTTTTCCACATCTAATGAATTCATTCGAGCTTGGTGATATCCTAAACACAAATCCAGTTTTGAGAAATAATAGGCCTCATATAACAACTCCAACAATTCTTCATTTACTGGTATAGGGAACTTTGTCTTCAATAGTTTTCTCGTTCAATGCTCAGTAGTTGACACAAAGCCTCTATGATTGATTAGCCTTTTTCATCGATAGAACTAGCGAAGAGAGGGGTGATTGGCTGGGTCTTATCACTCCTTTATCTAAAATCTCATCACGTTGTTTTTTTATCTTGTCTTTTTGATTGTGCAGACACTGATAGGGTTGAAGTGCAACTGGCTGTGCTCCCGGAATTAGTCTAATATGGTGATCACACAATCTTTGCAGTGGAAGTCTAGTGGGATTGTTAAAGATATTAGAAAACTTTGCCAACACCTCCTTTGAATCCTGTTCCCTATCCGCCTCATGCTGCAACATGGCAATTGCAGTAGGGACTTCTTTGGCATCTACTCTTCTTAATATCATGGCTTGCTCATTCTTCGTAAACTTCATCCATTGATGAATAGTCCCAAGCAATGGGTCCTATGGACTTGAGCCAGTTTACCCCTAGCATGACTTCTACCCCACACAATGGTAGGGAATAAAGATCCAATACAAAATTGGTTTCCTTGAAACTTAACTTGACCATTTGACAGATTCCTCGACTTTGGACTCGATCTCCATTTGCCACAACTACTCTTAAATGCTCCTTAAATTCCAATGGTAATTGTAGTGATTGAACTAGGTTTGTATTCACAAAACTGTGAGTACTACCTGAATCAATAAGGATCTATATCTGATAGCCATTAAGTTGCCCCTGTACCTTCATTGTTTGCGGCTGAGTTAGTCCCACCATTGCTTGTAAAGAGGTCTCCAACTCCCCTTCAGTGTCTTCCTCCTCCTTCGATTCTTCCAATGACCTCTCAAAATTGGAATCCTCCCCACTTTTAGCCAAAAAAGTCTCTTACATTTATGTCTTACTGTGAAGGGTTTGTTAAAATTAAAGCAAAGACCTTTGGCTCTTCAATTGGCCAACTTTGCTCTATTCAATTTTCAAATATACAGACCTTTATTTCCCATACTATTAAGGACAATGTTATGGCAGGAAGGTCTTTTTTGGGTAATTAATAATTTATTAAATCGCAATATTGAGAAATACAATACAGGAATGAAAACAAGTTACAAGGAGCACATAATCGATGAATGTGCTAGCACACTAATCCTAGGCACTAATGTAAAGTAAAGTGATAGGATTACAGTGGCTTTATATAGGCTCGTATGTGGTTTGCTAGTATGTGAATCCCTGGGAGGTCATTTCCTAAACGCACTTGGTTTCGGGTGCGCCATATATAGTAGACTGCTGCCGCTAATGTTGCACGCCATCTCTGATGTGTCGGTGAGTCTTCCAAAGTCATCAAAAATCTGGTCACATTGTCCCAGTCGTTGGAGTGGGCTGGACAATGCATGTAGTCACGGACTATACTCCAGACTTGCGATGTGTAATCGCACTGGAAGAAAAGGTGGGCGTGGTTCTCCTGATGCCGGTTACATAGGAGGCAAGTAGTAGACTGCATTAGTCCTCAACGGTGTACCCTATCAAGGGTGGATAGTTTCCTTAACCAAGCCAACCATAGTATGAAGGCGTGTCTAGGGAGGGAGGTTTTATTCCATACTACTCTTTGCCAAGGTACTCTGGGTCTTGGGGGGTTAAGGAAAGCATAATCACTCTTTATGGTATACTCTTTAGATCCTGAGTGTTTCCATCGAAGTCGGTCCGACTTTGTACCATTCGGCTTGATGGAGGGGGGAATGCTAAAATTATTCCACGGTGGGCCCTCCGGGATACTCCATTCGTTTCCACTTATTATGGAGCATAGCCTTGTGTTGTCCGGAAAGCCCGTGCTGTGCATGACCCGAGCACTAAACAAGGTATCCAAAGGTCCTGTCGGGAGCCAAAAGTCTGCCCATAGCGAAATTTCAAGGCCATTGTTTGGTTCCCAATAGAAGGAAGATCTAACTAAACCTCTCAGCTTGAGTAATTTCTTCCATGTCCATGAACAGACGGCTGGTGCCTTGAAAGACCAGAAATTCTTTCCCTTGAGTAGAGTGGAATGAACCCATTCCGACCATAAGCTCTTTGTTCCCTCCTTGCAGAGTCTCCAAATGTGCTTGATTTGGATGGCTTTGTTCCATAGGTGAATGTCCAGTAATCTTAGGCCACCACTTCCTTTTGGTTGACATACTTCAGCCCATTTGATCTTGGCTCTAGTGAATATGTGTGGGTTGCCACTCCGGAGGAAGTTCCTAAGTAGTTCTATTTTTGAGACAACCGACTTAGGAAGGATGAAGATGGAACACCAATAGACCTGCATGGAGAAAAGGACAGATCTGATTAACTGAAGCCTACCCGCATAGGATAAGTACTTTGTTGTCCACGAGGTGATTCGAGTCAAGGTGCGTTCCACTAGCATCTCACGGTCCTGTCTTTTGAGCTTCGATGAGATGAGGGGAACCCCTAGGTATCGCGTCGGTAGCTTGCCTTCACTGAACTGGGTGCATTGGATTATGGCCTCCTTTATACTTGCTGGGACCTGAGAAAAGAAAATGCTGCTCTTGTGGTTATTTATTGCCAATCCCGAGATGGCTTAAAAGTCCTGCAAGGTTTGTCGTACCAAGGATATAGATTCCTTGTTCCCTCGGGCAAATATGAGGAGGTTATTTGCAAAACAGAGATGGGTTAGGCGTTCATTCTGGCATCTCCAATGAAGTGAATACCCTGGATGCCGTATTAGTTGTCTCAATCGCATGGAGAGGATTTCCATACAAAGGACGAATAGGTAAGGAGAGATAGTATCTCCTTGCCTTAAGCCTCTCTTGCTTGCAAAGAACCCCACCAGTTCCTCATTGATGTTGACAGAGTATTTTGGCGTTGATATGCACTGACTAATAAGCCTGCAGAAATGGGGAGGAAAGTGCATAGCCGAAAGAACCCTTAGAACAAAATCCCACCTCACTGTGTCATAGGCTTTTTGGAGATCCACCTTCATCATACAGCGAGGAGCTCCTACTTTAGCACGGTAATTTGCCATGAGTTCCTGAGCCAAGAAGATATTATTAGATATCCTCCTACTCGGGACAAAAGCCGCCTGTTCTCGCCCAACTAGGGGAGGCAAAACCGATTTCATCCTTGCTGCAAGCACCTTGGATATCGCCTTATAAATGACATTGCAGCATGCAATTGGCCTGAAGTCCCCCGGTCTAGTTGGGTTGGCCACTTTGGGTACTAGAGTGATGGCCGTGTTGTTTCTCTCTTTCAGTAGATGCCCTAATGTCATGAACTCTCTAGTGGCAATAATCAAGTCCTCACCTATAATGTCCCAGGCTTTCTTGAAGAACAGAGCAGAGAAACCATCTGGGCCAGGAGCCTTTCTATTCGCTTGCGATGTGAATCCCTACTTTATCTCCTCATCTGAGAATTCAGCAACGAGGCCGAGTTGTTGTTGGTCAGTTAGAGTCCGTGGTGTCAAACTCCCCACGTCGACAGTAGTGGTAGGAGCTGTAGGTGGGTCATATAAGTGTTGGAAGTAGTGGAGTATCTCTTGCTCGACCTCCTCTTCCCCTGCCACCTCACTGCCATCCTCACGGGATAGTCTGTGTATGGAGCTTCGGTTATGAAGACTCTTCATGGCTTTGTGGAAATAAGCCGTATTTCTGTCCCCCAACTCCAACCATTTTGACCTGGCTTCTGTTTGAAGAAGCTCTCCTCCGCTCCCCTTAGAGTGTAATATTCCTTATAGGCTATCCGCTCCTCTTCCAACCGGTTTGTGTCCTCAGCCTCATGTATGGCTTCTTGCGCTTGTACCAACCGTCGCTTCGCATCTTGTACTCTTTGCGATATGTTGGAGAATTCAGTTCTGTTTAAGCTTTTGAGCCCCTCCTTAACTAGCTTTAATTTTTGTACTACCTGAAACATATGGGAGCCCTGGATATCCCTCCTCCATATGGCGCTAACTAGGTCATTGAAGCCTTCATGGTCTGCCCAATAATTGAAAAATTTGAAAGGGCTCCTTCTAGCCCTCAATCTATATTCCATACGGACCACAACTAGTGAGTGATCGGATATGATAGGTGGGAGGAATTGGGCATGAGCATTTGGATGCAAATTCATCCAAGGTAGGTTGACCATGGCCCGATCAAGCTTCCTAAGGATAGGCGCCTGCTGCTGTTTATTGGAAATCCCCAGAATATCTCAAGTCTTCCACCTCCACTTTAGCTAGGCATTTCTGGAACTCTAACATTGCCTCCGTGACTGATGCTCGGCCTCCTTCTTTCTTTGTGACTAGGCGAGTAGTGTTGAAATCGCCCATGACCAGCCACGGTCTATCACCTATAGCTTGGGCCAACCACTCAAGATTCAACCATAGCTCCTTGCGTTCTCTATCATTATTGGATCCATAGACAAAAGTGATTGCCATAATACTGTTCGCTCTCAAGTTTGTCATGGTGCAATGTAGAAATTGTGTGTGTTCCTTTTCCACACATATATTCCACTCCCTTGGTTGCCACGCAATCCAGATGCGCTTCCGTGCCATGGAGTTAACTCATACTTGCCAATGCTGACCCAACCTATTCTTGATGGAATCCTCATTTGCTGCACTTACTTTAGCTTCCAATAAGCCAATCAAGCTAATGCTATGCATAGCACACAACCTCCTAACCTCCGAAAGTTTAATGGGGTCATTTAAGCCCCTTACATTCCATGCTGTTACTGACATGGAGATGTGAATACAATACAATTAGGTGAAATTCCGACTCCTCTTGCGTTGCTTCTTCTTCTGGCGACTAGAGGAGCTAGAACTTTTGTTGGCCATGGGTTGAGTTCCCGACATTTGGTTCATATGAACTAATAATTTGTTGAGTGGGGTGTTCTCAAAATCATTACCCCCATCTGCCACGTCTCCTCCCTGACCGGCCATTGGCATGTTCATCACACAGCTAGGGGAGATTGGCATCTCAACTGCTGCCAGGGGCTTTTCTACTCCCATCGTAGCTGTTGCAGCCTTCACGCCAGGTGCCTAACATCCACTGTCCACCTCCTTCATGAAATAAACACCTTTTCCTGCTTCCTCCTTCATGAAATGGACACCTCTTCTTTCATACAAGCGAGCCGACGCCATTGCTTGATTCAAACTGTGTGGTTGGTGTAACTCAACTTTCACTGCTATATATTCCTTCAATTCACTAATAAAAATGGCCACTTCATCCTTAGGCAACAAGACGTTGTATGGGTGGTCAGTTCAAATTTCCTCTGATATGTCTCAATCTTTCCGGTCTATTGGAGTTTAGAAAGCTCTCTCAATTTGTTACTTCTTAAGGGAGGACCAAAATGTAGATTACACATCAACTTAAATTCTTCCCACGCCATTTTTGGTTTCTCTTATTCCAACTTCAAAAACCAAACCTAACATTAGAGCATTACTTGCATTAGAGTGAGAAAATGCTCTCTCCTCTCTCTACCCCCTGCCTTCATCCGCCCCCCTAGAGGACCACTTCCTTTAGGTTACATCACACACACTATCAGAATTAGGAAATACCCAAACACCCTTTTCTCGTCCATCTCCTATCAAATGTAGTCGGAAGCTCCCCCCACGGACAGCCAGGAAGCCCCTCCGATCATCGGAGCATCCAGGGTGTTCACCTTCATCCCATCCGTCCACCAGACATCTAAAAAGTGGCCTCAAGTCCAGGTGCCCCAATAAGGAAAAGGAAACAACACCTTTTCAAGCATATGGAAAAGTCACAGCTAGCCTTTCCAAAATGGCATGCTTGGAGACCCACACCCCTGCCACTGCCTACAGCTCTGCAACCCTGTCTACCCAAAAAGCCTCTCACAATGTCCCTTTGTCAAACTCTGACCTTCTCTACTCCTAAAGCCATTCCCTTAACGGCAAAACTACATTGGAATTTGAACCCCACCAAAAACGCTCCTTTTCCGACCAACTACGACCGGAAAACAACCATCCCGTACCACCGAAACAAGCACAATCCTACGCCTCTACCTGCCGCCAAGGAACACCCCCACCCCCTCCAAAGTTCCAACTCCGATTTATCCCACCAAACAACTCGTCCAACATACCCAAGGTAAGGATACCTCAATCCGTCGAGGACGAGGGAGCCACCTATTGGGAGTCCATACTAGTAAGATATTTCATTGGTCGGAAAATGCCCTACACCCTTGTTCATGCAATAGCCACTAAGCTCTGGAAGGATTTTGGACTCCAAGGTATTCTGGCCAGCCCTGAAGGATTCTACTATTTCCAATTCAAAAGAAACAAGGACTTAACTCCCATCCTAGAGAAAGTGTGGTTCTTCTCCAAGTGCTTTCTCATCATTCAACAATGGAGGAAAGGAATAAGGTTGGACAAGCCTCAACCCACACATGTTCCGGTTTGGATCACCCTAATCGAATACCATGCGAGCTCCTTTCCGCGGAAGGTCTAAGCCATATTGCGAGCGCAGTAGGTCTCCCTTTAAAGGCTGATACACTTACAGCCTCTAGACAACGCTCCAATCAAGCTTGCGTCTTGGTTGAGCTGGATGGAAGAAGGGATCTGGTCAAGTGGATCGAGGTTGAGAAAGCTGATGGATCGGTGGCCTTTATTGACGTTGACTACCAATGGATCCCTCCCCACTGCAAAAAATGCCAAGTGTTTGGACACAAATGCCAAGCCACCATCGTACCCCCAAAGACAGCCCCTTTCGACTCAACCGCAGCAAAAACTTAACCCCTCAATACCGACACAACCACACAGAACAAGCCAACTAACACCACCACCCAAACAAACACTTCTGGCGGAAATCACTCATCTCCTAGCAGTAACCGTCCTATACCCGATACAACCCAAGATAACAAGACATCCAACCTAGCTCACACCAAACATGCTGCCAGCCACCACCACCACCACCACCACCACCAGACTTCCAACCCTAAGCTCAAACATGCAGCGATGGCAGAAGCCCACAAGCAGGTACATCAAACCAGCCCATCCATCAGCACAGAACCCCCCAAACCAAAATGCTCACCTCGTAACACTACTTTACACATTGAAGCAAACACCACAGCTCCACATGAAGACAACGAGGACAGCAATTATGAGAACACTCCATTGTCCAAACTGCTACACGTAGCTTCCAAGCCATTAGCGAGTACCTGCAAGGGAAATAAAGGCTCCAACTCCTCTGGAAAACACAAGAAGAAACAGAGGAAGAGGCGCCACTCCTTCACCTAGCTCCACAAGGAATCCATCGTCACACTCTTACCCATGAACATAGCAGCATGGAATGTAAGAGGGTTAAATGACCCTCTCAAAGTGGCAGAATTAACAAAAGAGAGTGGCATTAATAGAATATTCCTAATGGGGATATTGGAAACCAGGGTGAATACCAACAATGAAACATTAGTAAAGCAGCGAATGGAACAAAATTGGCAAGTAGCTATCAACAGGAAAGCACCCAAGCGAATTTGGGTAGCTTGGCAACCGAGAGTGTGGAATATCCATATTGTTATGGAAAGAGCCCAACTATCACATTGCATTGCAACTCATCGCAACCTAAACATTAGCCTTAATATTACATTCATTTACGGTGCAAACAGCAACAACGACAAAAGGGAACTCTGGACACAATTGGAAGAACTTTCCCTCGCACACACCACCATTCCGTGGTTGGTCCTTGGGGATTTTAACATAACCAAATCCCCTTCTGAAAAGCAAGGTGGTCGAGGGCGAATGACTTCCGCCATGGTGGAATTCCAGGACTGCATGGCTAAGACTGAATTAGAGGATTTAAGATATTTGGGCGACTTCTTTACATGGACCAATCGGCAAGCGAACAACCCCATCTTGAGGAAGCTTGATCGTGTCCTGGTCAACCAAAGCTGGATGCAAACCTTCCCAAGCTCCTAGGCCAAGTTCCTACCTCCCATTTTATCGGATCATTCCCTTTCCGTCACATACATACAGCCCACACAGCAGTTAAGGAAGATACCCTTCAAATTCTTCAACTACTGGATTCATCATGCAGGTTTCAATGACATAATCTCAAGTGTGTGGAGCACCAAGATAGCAGGTTCCAAAATGTATCAAGTAGTAAGTAAGCTTAAGCTAATCAAGGGGAAACTACGACAACTCAACCACACCAATTACTCAGACCTGTCTAACTGAGTCAAAGAAGCCAAGCAAACCCTACTTCAGCTGCAATCCAACATCCACAACAGCCGCAATGTATCCCAAATGGAGGCCGAAAGATCAGCCTTCAAGGAATACTACCTACTGAGGAAAGCTGAAGAGGATTTTTACAAGCAGAAATCAAGAATAAAATGGCTAAAACTCGGAAACAAGAATACCTCCTCCTTCCATAAATCCATGCGAAACCACCACAACAGGAGCTACATCTTCCAGATCAGTCGTGAGGATGGAAGTGAAGCAATTGGCAGCGAATAGGTCAATCATCTAGCGGTCGAATACTTTCAACAGACCTACAACAAGGCATGTCCACCAATCAATAAAGAGGAAATAGCCGGCCTTGTGACATGGAAGCTTAACGAGCAGCAATGCGAAGAGCTGCTTGCACCTTATACGGATGAGGAAATCAAATGGGGATTCTTCTCCCAAACAAACGAGAAGGCCCCAGGCCCGGATGGTTACACAGCTCTCTTCTTCAAGGAAACATGGGGAATAATAGGCAAGGATCTCACAATTGCAATCAGGAAGTTCCTCCTATCGGGACATCTTCTCCAAGAAATAAACTCCACCATACTCACATTGGTCCCCAAAATCCCCAACCTAACCAGTATGGGGGACTTTAGACCCATAGCATGTTGCAATGTGCTTTATAAAGCAGTGTCAAAGATCCTAGCTGCCCGCCTCAAGAAGGTCTTAGATGTACTAGTTGGGAGGGAGCAAGCTGCATTCATCCTAGGATGAAAGATCACAAATAACATCCTCATTGCCCAGGAATTAATGGCAGGCTACCAGATGCAAATAGGAGCACCCCGTTGCACTCTAAAGGTCGAACTTCAAAAAGCTTACGATACCATACGATGGGACTTTATAATTGAAGTATTGAGAACCATGCAATTCCCTCTTCACTTTTGCAGACTCATAGAGCAATGCCTCTCAACTACAAAATTCTCAGTCAACATCAATGGGGAATTGGCAGGCTACTTCTCAAGCATGCGAGGTCTTAGGCAGGGGGATCCTATTTCCTTGTACTTATTTGTTATAGGCATGGAAATCCTCTCCACCTCTCTCTGGCGACTCCTCTCCAACCCAACATTCTCCCCTCACTGGAGATGTAAACCGGAGCACCTCAATCACCTTTGCTTTGCGGATGACCTCCTCATATTTGCCAAAGGAAATGTACAATCCATAACCCTGATTAGAGACACTCTCCAACAATTTCAAGCACTCTTAGGTCTGACAGCCAACAGTTCCAAGAGTTCCATATTCTTCTCCAACGTCCCCTCCAGGGATAAACAACGCATCCTATAAGTCACACAGTTCCAAGAAGGCTCTCTTCCAATAAGATACCTTGGTGTCCCACTCCTCTCCACTAAACTCAAAATGGAGGACTGTGACATTTTAGTTGACTGAATCACAGCTCGCATCACCTTGTGGAATGCGAAATTCTTATCATACGCTGGCCGACTTTAGCTAGTTCAATCAGTCTTATTTTCTATGCAGGTCTACTGGAGCTCAGTGTTTCTTCTCCCCAAGAAGATAATCACAAATGTAGAGCAGCTAATCAGGAACTTCCTTTGGAGTGGAAGTCCTCATACAAGAACCAAAGCTAAAGTCAGATGGGAAGAGGTTTGTAAGCCACTCAAATGTGGGGGTCTGGGGATTCCCAACCTTCATCACTGGAATAAGGCCTTACAAATCAAGCACATTTGGCACCTATGCAGGGGCGGACAACGTAGTCTATGGCCTGAATGGGTACACTCAACCATGTTGAAAGGTAGAAGTTTCTGGACGTCACGAGCCCCAGCTGCATGTTCTTGGTCTTGGAAGAAACTCCTAAAGCTTAGACCTTTAGTGCGAAGTAGCTTTCAATGGAAAGTGGGAGATGGCCTAACCATCTCTATTTGGTTACCCATGGGTCCTTTGGACACTCTATTCTCTCCAAGACAGATTAGGAACTTTGGGATTCCAATAATGGCTAAATTATGCTCTTTAGAGGAAAACAACACATGGCGGCTACCAAATCATCCACTATGGACAGATATCTGCATTCCCGCGCACATTAAGCCTAATCATTACACCTCCGACTAACTCCAATGGATTCACACGATTGCAGGGGAATACAACATCAAGAGTGGCTATTTCTTCTTTAATCTAACCGGACCAACAGTACCATGGTATCGAGTTGTATGGAATAGAACCACCATACCAAGGCACTCCTTCATATTATGGCTTGCCTGGTTGGGAAAATTATCTACACTCGATAAGCTGACCACATGGAGACTAGCCACATCCTCGACATGCTACTTATGCCAACAGGAGGACGAGGACCACTTCCACCTATTCTTTAGTTGCCAATACTCATCCCGAGTTTGGCAGACTGTGAGTGATATGGCCAACTGCCCCCCTTCCTGTAAGGATTGGCAGGGAACCAAACGAGTTCTACTGGCAACGAACCAGTCCAACGCCAAACAACACCAAACTTGGAAAGCAAGCCTCGCAGCCACTATATACTGCATTTGGAGAGTGCGCAACAAAGCTCGACTTGGGCACCCTATCCTTAGCATCTCTTTCTTAGCCAATCAAATCAAATCTTATATCTACATAAAATAATTTGATAGGGCCAGTTTGTACCAACTACTATAAGTATGATACTAAAGTTGTAATAGAATAGTTACTAGTGTTGTATTGTGATGTAACCGTCTCTGACGGATGTATCTTTATCTCCAATAAATAAATAATGAATTACTGAAAAAAACTTCAAAAACCAAAGTTGTGCATCACCCCCCATATGAAATGTGGCTAATTTCACCATTTCTGTTGCTGGAATCTTTTGATGACAAAAGAAGTGCTTGCATTTGTTTAGCCACCCAATTGGACCTACATTCCCATCATACTTGGGCAAATCGAGTTTTTGAATATTTTAGAGTGATTACTCCCCTTCCAGATCAGCTTCCTTGACTATACACAGCCTCTTCTTGTCTCTTACAGTTACTTCCTCCACCCGTTTGTCCCTCTGCTGTTCATACATCAGATGCTACCTGGGTCAGACTAGCAATCTCCATGCTCAACTGTTGCTGTTGCATCTCCATCATCTGTCGATCCTCCCTTTACATCAGCATGAAGGCCTTGAATTGTTGTTTTAGTTGCTTAATTTCTTACATAAAACACAGCTCTGATACCAATTTGTTATCGGATAGGTTGAACGATCTAATAATAGGGCAATTAATGATAATTTCCTTCCTATAAGCCTGCTTACCCTTGATCACCTTCCTTCCAAATCTACCTATTGTTGATAGTGTATATTAGGGCTACTTAGAGAGAATCCTAGATGTTGTAGGAAACATCATTTTGAGAAAATTCTGGGTAATCCCTTCTTTTTCTTTCTCTGAATATATTCCTTACAACCCTTGGGCAGTTGAGAGACTGCACACCTAAATTCTCTCTTATTTTGACACATACGCATACAATAACTACCTCCCCTAAACAGATCACCATGCACGCCACATAACACTTTATTTGACTTACAAAACAAACCACAATATAGAAGAACAAATACATAGATACTAACTATCTAACATCATGTGGACTTTAAATTACATAACAATCACTGTGACTTCTCCTTCTTCCTTCAGGCATATACATGCTTAAAGGGAATAACAGGAGTGCTTGTTAAGATAAGGATGCCTGTAAATTGCAGTGTGGAAGACTGGACATGGTTTAATCTTGTGATGAGAATGTTTTAAATATTGTGCAAGAAAGAGAAAATGAATTGAAACCTGAGAGTTTACAGGTGAAAGGTTTGAGAAGACAGAATGGATAGTAGGAGTTTCAACATGAACAGTTTCTTATTGGATAGTTGAAACCTGAACAGTGAGCGACTGTGTTGCTTATTGGATGGGTTTGCATGGAGACTGCCAGAAGGAGACTTTTGGACAGCCTTCAACATCCCAAGTAGCCTTACACCCAATAAGATATTTTCAAATGGAAGAATTCTCATTCTGGAGACTACTCTATTAAGTCAGGATATGAATTCCTCGCACCCTCCCTTTGTTCCTTGGAGCAAAGTGATTTACAACCCCACAACTATCTCACGACATGCCTTCTCTCTATGGCTAGCTTGGATAGGGAAACTCCAAACATTAGATAGAATGTTTGCTTGGGGATTAGCATAATCAACCACGTGTTATATATGTTCTCAAGGTAATGAAGATCATCCTCACCTCTTCTTTAATTGCCCCTACTCTTCTCAAGTTTGGGCTCTAGTGTGTGAAGTACTGGAATGCCCACCTTCTTTTTTATCATGGCAGGGAGTCACATCCGATTTTACTGCAACGGCATTGTCTAGACTTATGATTAAGAAGTGGAGAGCTTCCTTAGTAGCAACCATATATTGTATATGGAGAGCTCATAATCAAGTTAGAACTAGACAATTGTGTCCTAAATTAGGCTCTTTTGCTAGCTAAATTATAGTTTACTCTAAGCTCTCTCGAAGTCTTTATTTAGTCTTTTCTTGTTTCCCGTAGTATTTTTGTATATCCTAACTTAGCATAGAGTAGCTGTATATACCTTCCCGTCAATTGATGGTTGTAAATTCTTTCCACATATGAATAAAATTGACGATTTACCCAAAAAAAAAAAAATGAATAGTGGGAGCTTTAGAGCATGTCGTTGAAAACTCTTGGCTTCATCCTACATATGGAACTGATACATAATATAACATTGGCTGTTGGGCAATTTGACCACACTCATTTACCTAAGTAGAGATGTATATTAAAACTAAAAATTGCTTGAGTTATTGAACTCAGTAAACAAATGCTTAAACTATGGTTGGTCAGATTTCTATTTTTGCTTCAGTGGCTTGCCTTCTCATTTTTGCATTTTACAGGGATATCCGGCTTGTGAATTGGGATTGTGTTTTGAGGACAGCCATATCAGATATTGAGGCAAGTGACTGATTTGTAATTATTTAGTTGGCGGTCTTTTTACTCAGATGGAAGGACTGTTTGCAGGTGGATTATGTGGACATTAAGGAGAGGACACTCTTAAAGGTTCCTGGATACAAGCAACCAGTGGAATTTGGAGTTTTGACATCATTTGCTTATCCCCTAGAGGAAGGCCTGGGGGAAATTGTTGTTGCCACAACTAGGATTGAAACTATGCTAGGTGATACTGCTATTGCTATACATCCCAATGACGCCAGATACAGCCATCTGCATGGAAAATTTGCTACTCATCCTTTTAATGGAAGGAGGCTGCCTATAATCTGTGATGCCATCCTTGTTGATCCAAGTTTTGGAACAGGAGCTGTTAAGGTGGAAGTTTTGTTCATGCTTGTGGAATCAGGAGCTTCCTCATATTCCCAGTTTTAAGTCAACTCTATTAATCCTCCCCCTTTTTTGGTTGCTCAGATCACTCCTGCCCATGATCCAAATGATTTTGAGGTTGGAAAGCGCCACACTCTTGAATTTATCAACATCTTTACTGATGATGGGAAAATAAATAGGAACGGTGGCTCAGAGTTTGTTGGGATGCCCCGTTTTGAGGCTCGTCAAGCTGTTACTGAAGCATTAGAAAAAAAGGTAAAGTCAGTGCCTCATACATTATGCGAACTAGAAAGTTTTAATAGATATCTTTTGCTTCTTGTATCTGGAAATAGTTATGCCAAACCTCCATGATATTTTTATTTTACTCAAGTTAATTCAAAGAGCTTTAGTTTAAAGTTTAGACAACCTTGGGTCGGTTTGGAGATTATTTTCTTGGCATGTGCTTATCCTTGTTTATTTTCCTCCTACGAGGTGCTTGGCTGTTACAAGGTTGCCAAAATAAAAAAAAAAGGTTCATGCATATCTATATGGTTTCTGAATTAGACTCATGGATGTCTCCTATCGGTGGCCAACTACACCTCAGTTTTCATCTTTTAGCTTAATTTTCTAATACTATTTACTGTTTTGACTCTTTTGTTTCTCTGGACTATCAAAACTCAAGCATTTTCACAATTAAGACTTGTAGCTTGTTAACATCCATATTTTGCATTTGAGTGTGATTCTTTTTGCCAAATTATAGGGACTTTACAGAGGAAAAAAGAACAATGAAATGAGACTTGGCCGATGTTCAAGGAGCAATGATGTTGTGGAGCCAATGATAAAGCCTCAATGGTTTGTTGATTGCAATCACATGGCAAAGCAAGCTCTTGATGCAGCTATGGTTGGTGAGAATAAAAGGCTTGATATCATCCCAAAACAGTATGCTGGTGATTGGAAAAGGTGCCTATATCACATCAGCTGACTTATTTTGCTCTTAATATCCATTGCTTATTGACTGACTTGTGACTAAGTTCTCTCCAAATTTTTTAAAAATATTTGGCTAAAGAAGTTTGAAAGTATAAAGTACCTTATAAATCAGAAGATTCATTTCATGCTGTGAGGAAGATTGCTGGATTACTGGATTAATTTACCCAAGAAGGATTACTGGATTAAAATTAGGCATCATTATCAGAGGCAGGCTAGTGGTAACTGGACTTCTTTTGAGAAATGGTATGGGATTTATATCTGGTCTAGAGGGAAACTAGAATCTGATAAATAGAGCAATATGAAACTTCAGTGGACTCATTTGATAGTCATTACATCACATCATAATATGGCTTCACTTTGTGGAGCTACATTTCCTGAATAAAGCTGCTTTCTGACCTTAGGTGGCTCGATAATATACGTGATTGGTGCATCTCAAGACAACTCTGGTGGGGTCACCGTGTCCCAGCATGGTACGTCACCTTGGAGGATGACAGGTTGAAGGAACTTGGTGCATACAATGATCATTGGGTGGTTGCTAGAAATGAAGAGGAGGCATTGGCAGCAGCCAAACAAAAATATGCAGGAAAGAAGTTTGAATTGTGCCAAGATCCTGATGTACTTGATACATGGTTTTCATCTGGTCTTTTTCCACTATCTGTCTTGGGTTGGCCAGATGACACAAAAGACTTAAAGACATTCTATCCAACATCTGTTCTTGAAACTGGGCATGACATTCTATTTTTCTGGGTTGCTCGGATGGTAATGATGGGAATGAAGTTAGGTGGTGATGTACCTTTCAGGAAGGTGAGAGGGCCATCTGGGCAAATGCTACTCTTTTTCTACATATATTTTGTGCATTAACAACTTTGAAGTGCTTTGGGCAGCTAAAGTTATATGGCGGTGATAATCTCAGATTAATGCATACTATATTTATGGTGCTGCAACATGCGAAGCATGTTTAATTGTCATATCTTTTTGTAGGTGTATCTGCATCCTATGATTCGTGATGCACATGGTCGTAAAATGTCAAAGTCTTTGGGGAATGTTATTGATCCACTTGAGGTGATTCATGGAATAACAATTGAAGGTCTTCACAGGAGGCTGGAAGAGGGTAACTTGGACCCAAATGAACTGGTGATTGCCAAGGAAGGGCAAAAGAAAGACTTTCCTAATGGAATTGCTGAATGTGGTGCAGATGCACTTCGCTTTGCACTTGTTTCTTATACTGCTCAGGTATGTCATTTGCATCCAAATCTTCATACTGTTTATCTTGGGACACTTCACTCACTACACTAAATTCCTTATGGTACTTTTTCATTTCTGGTGATACTAGCTCATACCTTTGTTCTATTCTACCATGTATTCTTTTTTCCCAGTCTGACAAAATAAATCTAGACATCCAAAGAGTTGTTGGGTATCGTCAATGGTGTAACAAATTGTGGAATGCTGTTCGATTTGCTATGAGCAAACTTGGTGATAATTATGATCCCCCATCAAGTGTGAATCCTGCTAATCTGCCTTTCAGCTGCAAGTGGATTCTCTCAGTGCTGAACAAGGCCATATCGAAAACTGTATCTTCTCTAAATTCATATGAGTTTTCTGATGCGTCAAGTTCAGTGTATTCGTGGTGGCAGTATCAGTTCTGTGATGTTTTTATTGAAGCAATAAAACCTTACTTTACCGGCAAGGATGATACATTTGCCTCTGAAAGGACATCTGCGCAAGATACACTGTGGCTATGTTTAGAAATTGGGCTGCGGCTTCTTCATCCATTTATGCCATTTGTTACTGAAGAGTTATGGCAGCGCCTTCCTCCGGCAAAGGGCTATGCTAGAAAAGATTCAATTATGATGTGTGAATATCCATCTCCTGTGGAGGTAAAACCTATGTGCAAGTAAATTAAACTGCTGCATGTATCGGTTGTAGGTGCAATTGAAATCATCAGCTACTTGTTCATTTCTCTGATTATCACAACCTGTCCTTGCCTTCATCATAGGGCTGGTCAAATGACAACGTGGAGTTAGAAATGGATCTTGTGGAGTCAGCAGTTAAGTGTCTCAGGTCGTTAAGGTCAGAGGTGGTGAAGCAGAAAAATGAGAGGTAAATAAATTAGATATTCCCCCTTGCCATTTAGCATCTTATATTACTTCGTCTATTTTATGCTTGATCATCTCTGGATTAAAAATAAACCAATTCGATCAATCAAATTTGTGTTTGTGCCTTTGGAGTTATTGACTCAAAACTCTGATTTATATATATTGTTTCCATGTATTATGCTAGATGTTTGACTTTCCAATGCTGTTTCTGTCCTCTCCAGGCTCCCAGCATATGCATATTGCCAAAATGATGCAGTTGCTGAAATTATCAAAAGCCATAGATTGGAGATCGAGACCCTAGCCACTTTATCCTCATTAGAGGTATATGCCGAGCACATCTCAAAACTATGCTTGCGTCCCACTTTTTGGACAAACCCAGTCTTATAGGCATATTTAATAGATCTCCCATTCATTTGTGTGCCAGTGTTTGAAAGGATGGTTCGTTCCACCTTCTATTCTTAGATGATTGTATACGAAGACTAATAGCATTTCTACATTTTGCGTCCAACTTATTTTTCTCTTTTCCCTCTTTGAAAATGTATCGATCTCTTTGGACATGGAATTCCTTTCTTCTTTTTATTTCCTTTTCTGCTGTTTTTTCCTAGAAGGTTATGGTTATTTAATTGTTTTCGCTTTTTATAGGTTCTGCTGAGTGGGAGAGATGTTGCTCCTGCCAGATGTACCTTTGAGAACGTAAATGAAAACCTTAAGGTGTATCTCGGTGTCAAAGGAGCACTTAATACAGAAGCAGAGCTTGAAAAATTGAGAAATAAAATGGAAGAAATTCAAAGGTAAGCCCCCCCTTTTTCTTTGTACCCTCTTCCATCCCCCCAACTCAAAAAAAAAAAAAGTGTGTTATGTCCCTACTACTTTGCTATAATTTAGTTTCTTCATCTTCTTCCGATTATTTAGTCAAGACTCTGCAGTCATTCTAGGGTGTAGTGTTGCAATTTGGTCTTTTCTTTTGAGTTTTCTCCTCCTGTTATGTGAAAATTTCGTCCACCAGTCAGTGGGATGAGAAAGTGGCAGACATGAATCAGAAGAGTGAGAAAATGCTCTCTCCTCTCTCTACCCCTGCCCTCCTACGCCCCCCTAGAGGACCACTTCCTTTAAGTTACATCACACACACCATTAGAACTAGGAAATACCCAAACACCCCCCTTTTCTCGCCCATCTCCAATCAAATGCAGCCAGAAGCTCCCCCCCCCCCACGGATAGTTAGGAAGTCCGTCCGATCACTGGAGCGCCCAGGGTGTCAACCCTTTCTTTGTCCACCGGACAACCAAAAAGTGGCCTCAAGCCCAAGGCATCCCAATAAGGAAAAGGACAACAACTTTTTAAGCATTTGGAAAAGTCATAGCTAGCCTTCCCAAAATGGCATGCTTGGAGACCCACACCCCTGCTGCAGCCTGCACACCTGCAACACTGTCTGCCCAAAAAGTCTCTCACAACGTCCCTTTGTCAAACTCTGACCCACTCCACTCCCAAAGCCATTCCCTTAACGGCAAAAACACATTGGAACCTGAACACAACCAAAAACGCTCCTTTTCCGACCAACTACGACCGGAAAACAACCACCCCATACCTCCGAAACAACCGCTATCCTATGCCTTTGCCTGCCGCCAAGGAACAACCCCACCCCCTCTAGAGTTCCAACTCCGATTTATCCCACCAAACACCTTGTCCAGCATACCCAAGGTCAGAATACCTCAACCCGTAGAGGACGAGGGAGCCACCTATTGGGAGTCCACACTAGTAAGATATTTCATTGGTCGGAAAATGCCCTACACCCTTGTTCATGCGATAGCCACTAAGCTATGGAAGGACTTTGGACTTAAGTCATTCTGGCCAGCCCTGAAGGATTTTACTACTTCCAGTTCAAAAGAAACAAGGACCTAACTCCCATCCTAGAGAAGGTATGGTTCTTCTCCAAGCGTTTTCTCATCATTCAACGGTGGAGGAAAGGAATGAGGTTGGACAAACCTCAACCAACACACGTTCCGGTGTGGATCACCTTTAACCGTATACCATGCGAGCTCCTATTTGCGGAAGGTCTAAGCCATATTGCAAGCGCAGTAGGTCTCCCTTTAAAGGCTGATACACTTATAGCCTCTAGACAGTGCCCCAATCAAGCTCGCGTCTTGGTCGAGTTGGATGGAAGGATCTGGTGAAGCGGATCGAGGTAGAGAAAGCTGATGGATTGGTGGCCTTCATTGACATTGACTATCAATGGATCCCTCCCCACTGCAAAAAATGCCAAGTATTTGGACACAGATGCCCAGCCATCACCGTTCCCCCAAAGACAACCCCTTCCGACCCAACCGCAGCTGCAACTCAACCTCTTAATACCGATACAACCACGCAGAACAAACCAACTAACCCCACCACCCAAACACACACTTCTGGCAGAAATCACCCTCCTCCTAGTAGTAACTGTCCTATTCCCGACACAACCCAGGATAGCAAGACTTCCAACCCAGCTCACACCAAACATGTTGCCAACCATAACCACCACCAGGCTTCTAACCCAGACCTTAAGCACACGGAGATAGCAGAAGCCCACAATCAGGTATCTCAAACCTGCCCATCCATTAGCACGGAACCTCCCATACCAGAATGCCCACCTCGTAACACTATTTTAAACAACGAAGCAAACTCCACAACTCCACAAGAAGACAGCGAGGACAGTAATTATGAGAACACTCCCTTGTCCAAACTGCTGCATGTAGCTTCCAAGCCAACAACGAGCTCCTACAAGGGAAACAAAGGCTCCAATTCTTCTGGAAAACACAAGAAGAAATAGAGGAAGAGGCGCTGCTCCTTCACCTAGCTCCACTAGGAATCCATCGTCACACTCTTATCAATGAACATAGCGGCTTGGAACATAAGAGGGTTAAACGACCCTCTCAAAGTGGCAGAATTAACAAAAGAGTGTGGCAATAATAGGATATCCCTAATGGGGATATTGGAAACCAGAGTGAACACCAACAATGAAACATTAGTAAAGCAGCGAATGGGACAAAATTGGCAAGTAGCTATCAACCGAGAAGCACCCAAGTGAATTTGGGTAGCTTGGCAACCGAGAGTGTGGAATATCCATATTGTTATGGAAAGAGCCCAACTATCACATTGCATTGCAACTCATCGCATCCTCAATATTAGCCTTAGCATCACATTCATCTACAGTGCAAACACCAACAACGATAGAAGGGATCTCTGGACACAATTGGAAGAACTTTCCCTCACACACACCACCACTTCGTGGCTGGTCCTTGGGGATTTTAACATAACCAAATCCCCTTCTGAAAAGCAAGGTGGTCGGGGGCGAATGACTTCTGCCATGGCGGAATTCCAGGACTGCATGGCCAAGACCAAATTGGAGGACTTAAGATATGGGGGCGACTTCTTTACATGGACCAATCGACAAGCCAACAACCCCATCCTGAGGAAGCTTGATCACGTCCTGATCAACTAAAGCTGGATGCAAACCTTCCCTAGCTCCCAAGCTAAGTTCTTACCTCCCATCTTATCAGATCATTCCCTATCCGTCACACACATACAACCCACACAGCAGGTAAGGAAGACACCCTTCAAATTCTTCAATTACTGGATTCATCATGCAGATTTCAATGATATAATCTCAAGTGTGTGGAGCACCGAGATAGCAGGTTCCAAAATGTATCAAGTAGTAAGTAAGCTTAAGCTAATAAAGGGGAAGCTGCGACAACTCAACCACACCAATTACTCAGACCTGTCTAACCGAGTCAAAGAAGCTAAGCAAACACTCCTTCAGCTGTAGTCCAACATCCACAGCTGCCGCAATGTATCCCAGATGGAGGCCGAAAGATCAGCCTTCAATGAGTACTACCTACTGAGGAAAGCTAAAGAGGACTTGTACAAGCAGAAATCAAGAGTAAAATGGCTGAAACTCGGAGACAAGAATACCTTCTTCTTCCATAAATCCATGCGAAACCACCATAATAAGAGCCACATCTTCCAGATCAGCAGTGAGGATGGAAGTGAAGCAATTGGCAGCGAATAGGTCAAGCATCTAGCGGTCGAATACTTTCAACAGATCTATAACAAAGCATGTCCACCACTCAATACAGAGGAAATAGCCAGCCTTGTGACATGGAAACTCAATGCGCAGCAATGCGAAGAGCTGCTTGCAACTTATACGGATGAGGAAATTAGATGGGGATTTTTCTCTCAAGCAAATGAGAAAGCCCCAGGCCTGGATGGATACACAGCTCTCTTCTTCAAGGAAACATGGGGAATATAGGTAAGGATCTTACCACTGCAATCAGGGAGTTCCTCCTATCGGGACATCTTCTCAAAGAAATAAACTCCACCATACTCACATTGGTTCCCAAAATCCCCAACCCAACTAGTATAGGGGACTTTAGACCCATAGCATGTTGCAACGTTCTCTATAAAGCAGTGTCAAAGATCCTAGCTGTTCGCCTCAAGAAGCTCTTACATGTACTAGTTGGGAGGGAGCAAGCTGCATTCATCTCTGGACGAAAGATCACAGATAACATCCTCATTGCCCAGGAATTAATGGCAGGTTACTAGACACAAAAAGAAGCGCCCCGTTGCACTCTAAAGGTCGACCTCCAGAAAGCCTACGATACCATACGATGGGACTTTATAATTGAAGTATTGAGAACCATGCAATTCCCTCCGCACTTTTGCAGACTCATAAAGCAGTGCTTATCAACTACAAAATTCTCGGTCAATATCAACGGGGAATTGGCAAGCTACTTCTCAAGCATGCGAGGTCTTAGACAGGGGGATCTTATTTCCTCGTACTTATTCGTTATAGGCATGGAAATCCTCTCCACCTCTCTCCGGCGGCTCCTATCCAACCCAATATTCTCCCCTCACTGGAGATGTAAGCCGAAACGCCTCAATCACCTTTGCTTTGCGGATGACCTACTCATATTTGCCAGAGGAAATGTACAATCTATAACCCTGATCAGAGACACTCTCCAACAATTTCAAGCACTCTCAGGTCTGACAGTCAACAGTTCCAAGAGTTCCATATTCTTCTCCAACGTCCCCTCTAGGGATAAACAAAGCATCCTAGAAGTCACATAGTTCCAAGAAGGCTCTCTTCCAATAAGATACCTTGGTGTCCCACTCCTCTCCACTAAACTCAAAATGGAGGACTATGACATCTTAGTTGACCAAATCACAGCTCGTATCACTTTGTGGAAAGCGAAATTCTTATCATATGCTGGCCGACTTCAACTAGTTCGATCAGTCTTATTTTCTATGCAGGTCTATTGGAGCTTAGTATTCCTTCTTCCCAAGAAGATAATCACAAAGGTAGAGCAGCTAATTAGGAACTTCCTTTGGAGTAGAAATCCTCATACAGGAACCAAAGCCAAAGTTAGATGGGAAGAGGTTTGTAAGCCAATCAAATGTGGGGGTCTGGGGATTCCCAACTTTCATCATTGGAATAAGGCCCTACAAATTAAGCACATTTGGCACCTATGCAGGAGCGGTTAGCGTAGTCTATGACCTGAATGGGTACACTCGACATTGTTAAAAGGTAGAAGTTTCTGAACAACGCGAGCCCCAGCTATATGTTCTTGGTCTTGGAAGAAACTCCTAAAGCTTAGACCTTTAGTGCGAAATAGCTTTCAATGGAAAGTGGGAGATGGCTTAACCATTTCTATTTGGACTGACTTTTGGTTACCCATGGGTTCTCTAGACACCCTATTCTCTCCAAGACAAATTAGGAACTCTGGGATTCCAATAACGGCAAAATTATGCTCTTTGGAGGAAAACAACACATGGCGGCTACCAAACCATCCACCATGGTTAGATATCAACATTCCCGCGCATATCAAGCCCAATCATCACACTTCCGACCAACTCCAATGGATTCACACGACTGCAGGGGAATACATCATCAAAAGTGGCTAATTCTTCCTCAATCCAGCCGGACCAACAGTACCATGGTATCGAGTTGTATGGAATAAAACCACCATACCAAGGCGCTCCTTTATATTATGGCTTGCCTGGTTGGGAAAATTATCTACACTCGATAAGCTGACCACATGGGGACTAGCCACATCCTCAACATGCTACTTATGCCAACAAGAAGACGAGGACCGCTCCCACCTATTCTTTGGGTGCCAATACTCATTCCTAGTATGGCTGATAGTGAGTGATATGGCCAATTGCCCCCCTTCCTATAAGGGTTGGCAGGCAGCCAAAAGAGTCCTACTGGCAACAAACCAGTCCAATGCCAAACAACACCAGACTTGGAGAGCAAGCCTCGCAGCCACATTATATTGCATTTGGAGAGTGCGCAACAAAGCAAGACTTGGATACCCTATCCCTAGCATCTCTTCCTTAGCCAATCAAATCAAATCTTATATCTACATAGAATAATTTGATAGGGCTAGTTTGTACCAACTACTATAAGTATGGTACTAAAGTTGTAATAGAATAGTTACTAGTGTTGTATTGTGATGTAATCGTCTTTGACGGATGTATCTTTATCTCTAATCAATAAATAATGAATTATTGAAAAAAATTTCGTCCACCAGTCACATCTTCCCTTTCTTTTGGAAAACTAGAGGTAACTTGTCTTGTTGAGATAATTGTTTTGGGGATCGTATTTTTTTCTGCAGGCAACAAGAAAAGCTGAAGAAGACAATGGATATATCTGGGTATGAACAGAAGGTCCCAATTCATATTCAGGAGGAGAATGCTTCTAAATTAGCCAAGCTCATCCAAGAATTTGAATTTTTTCAAGAGGAAAGCTTACGATTGGAGAGTGAGATGATGGATGATCATTAATGGAATTTGGGAAGAAAGATCATGATTAGATTCTTATATATATTTGTTTGAATATGTCCTGCGGATGCCATGGCCTGAAATCTGCAAAAGGAGGGGTGTGCGGGGAGCTTGGACAACTTGCAACCGACAGAAATGGGAGTGTTAGTTCATCTATATGCCATTTTTGGTTCATGAAGCGAAAAATATTTCCCTAAGGTTATCATAAATTTATACTGTAATTCTTAGAAAAGCCATCCCATTTGTATACAGGAATACCGGGAGTCTTCTTTTCTGTGGGTCAATGAAGTATGCGTCTGAAGTGTAGGCGAAGCTTTTTGATTTCATTTAAGAGAAAGTAAGCCTGTTTAACTTCAAGCTATAACCAAATGAGTATATGATTTGGAAAGATTAAAAAAAGAAAAGGCTATATTGTGTCATAGCAATGCTAAGCCGGTGATTATTTTTATTTAACAAGGATATTGTATGTAAGGGACCGTTTATCAAGGGACTGAAAACTGCTTAAGAAAACATCTGAATTCTGAAGCGTGATATTTTTATTAAAGAAAGAATGACTAGATCTTTGAGGTCCTTTCTCTCTCTCTCTCTCTCCTCTTTTAAATATATGTTTGGTTATCTAAGTTAATGAGCTGTCTATATGACTATGATGTATCGGAGTGGCCAGTGGGACGTATATAAGTATTGCAGTTTTGACCGTGGAGTTTTTCAGCTGGTCTAGTTGAGTCATGACTTTTAAAGGGCACGGGCGTCGCAGCCTATGGGAGTTTTTTTGGATAAGTTAAGTTTTATTGATATTCAAAGGTATACAACCGTAAGCCGGGAAAATTTATATCAGTCTTAAGGACAAAGTAAAACAATGCAAAAATAAAGAGCTACATGAGAGTGTTACAAGATTGAGGAATAAGCTCTAATTTGGTTTACAACAGAACCCCAATTGGGGATATGGTTCTCTAGGCGTATATTGTTATGCACTCTCTAAATATAATACACCGTCGCAGCTAGTGTAGCACATCTTCTATTGAAGTTAGGAGAGTTGGAGCCAGTCGAGGCCAGTAGTAGAGATGTAGCCCCTTGCCAGTTTTGGAAGTGTGCCGGGCAATGAAGGTAGTCACAAACCGTAGTTCATATCAAGCGAGAATAACTGCAATTGAAGAAGAGGTGGGTGTGGTCTTCCGGGCTCTGTTGGCACAACAAGCACGTAGTAGAAGTAGTTATGCCCCATGCTTCCAACTTGTCAAGGGTGGTTAGCTTGTGTAACCAGGCTAGTCATAAGATAAACGAGTGTCTAGGGATTGAGTATTTATTTCAAATCACCTTAGCCCAAGGGACTTCCCGGGTTGAAGGAGTGAGGAATGCATACCTACTCTTAGTTGTGTATTCACCCGTGGCAAAATGGATCCATCTGAGGCGGTTATTGACTGATGCATTAGGAAGGAGGGAGGTGGGGATCTGGATATTCATATTTAGCATTATCTCAGGAATGTGCCATTCGTTGCCTTCCATGAGGTAACAAAGCTTGGTGGTAAGAGGGAGGTCGGTGTTACCCATCTCACGTGCACTGAATAGCTGATCTAAGGAACCTATTGGGAGCCAAAAGTCTGACCAAAGGGAGATTGTGAGGCCATTATTGGGGATCCATTGAAAGCAGGGGCGGACTAAGCATCTAAGTTTAAGTAATTTCTTCCATGTCTAGGAGCATGTTGCAGGTGATTTTTGTGCCTAGAAGCTTCGACCTTTCAAGAAAGTGGAGTGGACCCATTCAAGCCAAAGGGTTTTCGGTCCGTCCCTGTAGAGGTGCCAAATATGCTTTATCTCGATGGCTTTGTTCCATTGGTGAAGGTCTGGAATGCCTAGGCCCCTACACTTAAGTGGTTTGCAAACTTCGTTCCATCTGACCTTGGCCTTAGTGTATGTATGAGGGTTTCCGCTCCATAGAAAGTTCTTGAGTAGGCTGTCCATCTTCCTAGTAACGTATTTGGGAAGTAGGAATACATTGCTCCAATGGACTTGAAGGGAGACGAGAACGGATTTGATTAATTGCAACCTCCCTGCATAGGAGAGGTATCTAGACGTCCAAGATGAGACCCGAGATAACATTCTCTCTAGCAAGGCATCATAATCTTCTTTACGTAGTTTGGAAGAAGAGAAGGGGATCCCTAGGTAACGTACTGGCAGTGAACCTTCTTGGAACTGGGTCAAAGATAGACTTAGTTGTGGGAACATGAGAAAAGAAGATATTGCTCTTGTTATTGTTGGCTTCCAAGCCTGACATAGAGTGAAATCGTTGGAGTGTTAACTTAATCAAGGAAACTGATTGGAGGTTACCTTTAGAAAAAATGAGAAGATCATCTGTAAAGCATAGATGAGTTAATTTCTCGTTCTTGCATCTCCAATGGAGGGTGAATTGGGGGTGTTTAGTCAGCCGTCTCAGTTGGGTAGACAGGATCTCCATTCCCAACACAAAAAGGTAAGGAGATAACGGATCGCCTTGCCTAAGCCCCCTCCTACTAGGGAAGTAGCCTGTGAGTTCCCCGTTGATGTTGATGGAGAACTTTGGGGTGGAGATGCATTGGTGAATCAGGGAGCATAAGTAGGGAGGAAAGTTCATAGCGTGGAGAGTAGTCATCAAAACGTCCCATCTAATCGTGTCAAAGGCTTTCTGGAGGTCCACTTTAAGGGTACACCTAGGTGAAGTGGATTGAGTACGATAACCTGCCATCAATTCTTGAGCAAGGAAAATGTTATCAGTGATTCTTCTTTCAGGAATGAATGCCGCTTGCTCGCTGCCCACTAAAGATGGAAGGACCCTTTTGATACGCTCTGCAATGACTTTAGAGATGGCCTTGTAAATGACGTTACAGTAGGCAATAAGGCGAAATTCTCCAAGTCTAGATGGGTTGGCAATCTTTGGAACCAAGGAGATGATGGAAGAGTTAATCTCTTTGAGTAGGTGTCAAGATGCCAAGAATTCTTTTGATGCTTCCAAAAGGTCCTTACCAATAACCCCCCATGTGGCTTTGAAGAACTTGGCGGTGTAACCATCAAGCCTTGGGGCTTTGTCATTTGCTTGAGAGAAGAACCCCCATTTAATCTCATCATCAGTGAAAGGAAGAGATAGTTCGGTTCGTTGCGGGTTGCTCAGCCTCTGTGTGACCATGTCACTGACATCTTCCAAAGTAGAATCGGAAGGAGTACAATCATAAAGTTTCTGGAAGTGTTCCACTACAAGTGCCTTTACCTCTGAATCCCCAAAGACCTCCCTCCCGTCATCTCTAAGTAGATGATGTATGTAACTACGGTTATGCAAGTTCCTCATGGTTTTGTGGAAGAATGAAGTAGTCCTATCTCCCAATTTTAGCCAGTGTGCCCTGGATTTTTGTTTATAGAAACTTTCCTCAGCTCCTCGGAGTAGGTAATAGGCTTTATAAGCTTCTTTTTCCTCTTTCATCAAGGAAGTATTTCTATTCCCATGGACAGCAGCTTGGAGAGCCTGCAGTCTAGTTTTTGCCATCTCAACCTTGATAGGGAGGTGGGCAAATTCATTCTTGTTTAGCTGCCAGAGTTCTTGTTTGAGAATTTTAAGCTTTCAGACTACTTGGAACATTTTGGACCCAGCAATATCCATACTCCATGTATTGCTCACTATGTCTTTGAAGTTCTTGTGATCAGCCCAAAAGTTGAAAAACTTGAAAGGAGGCTTCTTGGTAGCTAGGGTAGCGTCGATGTGAGTGATGGCAAGGGAATGGTCCAAGAGGGTTGGGGAAGCAAACTGGGCATGAGTTCTGGGCAGCAGCTGGAGCCATTGTTGGTTTACCATGACTTTATCCAATTTGCGTAGGATGGGGTTGCTCACTTGACGATTAGACCGAGTGAAGAAGTCTCCCACATAATTCAAGTCCTCCAACTCCGCTTGCGAAATACAATTTTGCAGTTCAACCATTTCATCAGTGAGATGCATTCTCCCACTCAATTTCTCTATGGGGGATATAGTGGTGTTGAAATCCCTAAGAACTATCCATGGAAGGGGGTATGTGGATGGCGCTTTATTCACAATATTGCACCAAAGGGACCTTCGTTCCCTTCCATTATTGGAGGCGTAGATGAAGGTGGAACTAGATCTCATGTTGACTAGTTTGCAATGCATGAATTGGGGGTGCTCCGATTCTATGTTCACGACCCATTCACTTGGCTTCCAAGCTAGCCACATTCGCTTTCTATCCATCGTATTAATTTTAACTTGCCAGGCTACACCCAATGTATTCTTGATAGGTGCTTCGTTCCGCGGATTGACCTTGGTCTCAAGCAAGTCAATGCAGCTTATCTTGTGATCATTGCAAATCCTTTTGACTTCAGTAACCTTGATGGGATCATTTAGGCCCCTGACGTTCCAAGCGGCAATATGCATTGGGAGATGTATGGAGGTGGCTAAGTGAAGGATCTTCTCCTCTTCCGCGCCTTCTTCTTGCGCCTATTGGAGGAGGTGGAGCCCTTCGGATTGCTGCCTTGGCCGGGGCGTAGATGGGGGATTATCTTGCAAAGTGGAGTGTTTTCAAAATCATCCGTTGCAAGGTCATCCTTGGGAGGAGTTGCGTCCTCCTTGCCCAGTTCTGTCCTGTTGTCCTTTTCCTTTGGCATGACCATACGACTCCATTGCGTCCTCTTTGGCTAGTGTAGATAAAGGGACCAATCTAGATTTCCCCATCTCCTCTGGTGTGATGTTTGTTTCCACCTTGGAGCTATCCTCATCCGTTCCTCCCCTCTTCTCTTCGCACCGCTCATTGCTAGGAGGAGCTTCTTCTCCCTCCGCATGTACCTTCCCTTTCCTCCTATCTTTTCCAGACTAGCGGCTTTGTTTCCATTTCTCTTTGTTGGCCGCATGCTTATCAGATGAGTCTGACTGTTGCTGTTGCTTCACTGGAGGGGCTTGGCCGCACTTGTGGCCAAAGACAAGACACTCGCCACACCTAGGGGGAAGCCATTGATATTCAACTTGGACCAGCACAGTTCCACCATCTGCTCTTTCCACCTCCACGGTGGTTACAAGCTCCTCCCGCGCATCAATCTCCACTAGGACTCTAGCGTGGTTTGCCCTCTATCGTGCCATGGTGAGGGTGTCGGCTTTAGGGGGTACTCCTACACCACTCGCAATATAACTTATCTCGTCTGCGCTAAGGAATTCGCAAGGTACTCCGGTGAGTTGTGCCCAGACCAGCAGCTTGGTTGGCTGGGGTTTATCAAGTGGTAGCCCCCTCCTCCATTTATGTAGCATGAGGAACCTCTGAGCAAAGTGCCAATGTTTCTCCAAGATGGGCGTGAGGTCCACCCCTGGTCCGAACCTAAAGTAGAAGACACCTTCCTTGTTGCCTAGGACCTTTGCCAGTCGAAGGTCCTTTCACAGCCGGAATGCAATGGTTTTGATTAATTGGTATGGTATCCTCCGGCTTAGGAAGTAGCCTACGAGGGTGGTCTCCCAATAATTTGTGCCATGGTTCTCCACGGCCAGAGGAATGGTTACACGAGTAGTGGGGCCCTTGCTTGCGGGAGGTATGAACCGGAGTGGGAAGTCATTGGTAACAGCAGTGGAGCCAGTAGCAGTTAGCTTGGGTTGGTCTGAGGCACAAGCAGTCGCGTAGGACTTATGAAAGGTTGGGGGGGGGGGGGGGGGGGGGGGGGGGGTGGGTTGGAGTGGCCGGTGAGTGGTGGTTTCCGGTCACTGGGTTGCCCTGGGTGCTTGTAGCTTCACCCAAGGTGGTTTGGGTGACAAACGTGATAGAGTGTGGTAGTGGGTTGTCATTGGTTGGGTAAGCTGACATGGGGGGATAAGTTGGCTGCAAGGTGGCTTGGGTTGACTTGGCACAAGGCTCCAAGTTTCCATTTCCGTCTTTGTTCACCAGGTTGCTTTTTGAGGGAACAAAAGTAACTTTTGTTTTTTCCTCTTTAAGGCAGACATTGCAATCCACCTCTAGGACGTGCTATGGGTTCCGGGTTTCCAAAGGTTTCCATTTTGGGTGGTTATTGTTGTGAAGGGTATAGACAGGTAAGGGTAGTGTATGGGGTATTGGGGAAATTTTTGGTCACCTAAAGGAAGTGGTCTTCTAGGGGTGTGGGTCGGGGCATGGGTTAGAGAGAGGAGAGAGTATTTTCTCACTCTTCCTGCATTCCCATATCACAGAGAAAATGTCTCGCAACCTATGAGAGTTGGGCCCCATTTGTTCAAGAAATAATATATATATATTTTCATTTTTTTAGGTCTAAACAAGTGAAAACACTTCTCAATAAGGGTTAATAAAACTCAAGTCTTTTTCTAATAAAACGATTTATACTTTAGAAAACGGATAGTTATTTTCCGAATTCATCTCCATAAGTCTTTTTAACTAAAGAAAAGTACTTTTTTTTTTGCTTGATTTCATAGTATTAGTAATTAATCTATAAATTATATTTTCTTATATTTATTTTATGTGTATTTAATTTTTCTATCTTTAAAATTAAGCTTTTAGCCTTAAATTAAAAGAAAAAAGGATGCCTTTAACACTATATTAGTTTTTTGCCTTGAGATAAAATAGTAAAGAAAATGTTACAATTATAAAAATACATCAAGTCAAGGGTAAAGTAATCATGTGCGAGTTTCAAAGCGTTTTTATTTTTATTTTTTAAGACTTGGAAACTAAATACTCAATTTCAAAGATAGAAAGTTAAGGGTTGCGAATCATTAAAATAGGTTAAAAGAAATTGTAATTGTAAACATTAAAATACCATTCATATTTTATATTTTTATTCATATGAAAGCTTTGATGTCATGTATTTATGATGATATACCGATAGCACTTTTTCAAGTACAACTATAGCTTACGTAAAAATTCGTGATCAAATACTGAAAAAGCCTTTTTAATATATTTTTATAAAAATAATAAAACATTTGAAAGCATACCAATGCAAAGAGCACACATTTGTCAATTACTCGCTTTCCTAACATTTGCTCCTGCATTCGTATGATTGTTTCCATTTCTACTAAAACTAGAGTAGACCTCCTATCTCTATAATAGAAGGCATAATTCCTGACACATTGACATGGAGTGGTGCCATAACATGAGATCCATTTGACTTTAATTCCTGAAATGACTGCCACAACTTCAATAGACTATGGACAGTTCTCGAATTTTGTCTGCTAATTTATCCAGCAATCACTATGTTAAAATAGTGCTATCTTTTCTCAAGTTTTGTCAGCTTTCCATACTAAACTTTGATATAATACTTGGAAAAAAGAAAAAAGAAAAAAAAAACCCATGAATGGATAAACTGTATATAAAATTTCTTTGTTGGCATCCGAACAAGAACCTTTAAAATTTTTCCGTAATAAAATTTGGTAACTTGGCTTCAAATTACTGCTGAGTCTGAACATGTCCAGAGCTAAATGCAATAATTTTCCTAAGTATCTAAAGCACAGGGAGAGACTTATGATCTGATGTTCTCCTTATGCTAGCTTTAATTTGTTAGGAGAATGTTGCAAAACATGTGCATACTCTAATACTTCTTCGTTGTAATAAGTAGTCAACGGATTAAATGTTGTCTAGGGAATCCTAATGGGTCCCTTTGCGGCAATTGTGGTACTTATTATTGCTTCAATCTATATATGTGATTATGGGTTATAGACAAAGATGGTGTCAAGATAAGCTCCCTCACCGACAAATCTAAGAAGATACGATAACTTACAAGATTGAAAATGATGTTTTGAAATGGTTCATCGCCTGTCAAAACTGGTAATGCTTTTGTGTCCAACATCAAGTAAAGCATTCCCCATTCACCCCTTCAAAGGGCACTCCTGTCAGGTGGCACCAGGATTCTAGAATAGTCATTGAACTGAAAAAGTCTCTTTTTTATTAATAGGTGGAAGTGTATTTATGGTCACTAGACATTTTGACTAAAGTTGCAATCTTACCGTTCGAATTTAACCTTTAGTACTAAAATTAATCCAACTGTAAGTGAATTTGTACTTTGGGTTGCCCATCAATAAAATCTACTCATGAGCAACGGAGTTTGACCTCAAACTAATTGAGTGATTTATCGAGTTAAACTTGAGTTACATAATATTAATTAAACTTAAATCTAGCATAATTTTTATTGGTTTTGCATTGAGTTTAAATATTAATAATATTTTAATTAAAATATATATATTTTAACTAAAATATAGGAAGGTATGTATAAAAGTAGCAAAAGTATGTATTATACGGATTAAAATAAGTTTTTGTTTAATTAACTCATGTAATAAATTTATATTAAATTTTAAGAAGTTTTGTTCTTCTATATATTAAGACATGCATTGTGGGTGCATGTTGGTCAAATATTAGTTCATCCAGCCCCGAAGTACATACGAGACATTATTTTCTACCATGTCCTTGTTGGATCTTAGTTGGCACCACGTCAATGTTCACACCTTCACATACGTTTGACATATCGGCAAAACTTGTCAAATCAGCACATGGAGGCACCACTATTTGTGTATAAGTTTGATAATAAAAGATTTCATGTAATCTAGTGTTTTTATAAGGTATTAAATTTCTTAAAAATAAAAAGTTTAGGGGCTAAATTATTCAATTGCAAAAATAGAAATATTTGGTATATTGTTTTCCCAATCAATCTATAATTACTTGAAATCCTCGTATTTACGCCATTTTCTCTTCCTTTTAGGAAATAATGTCTAAATGAAAAGCGTTATGTTGTATAGTGCAAGGTCTCCCCAAGAGGGTTATGTTTTTTAAATATCTTTCTCATCTAGACATGTTTAGTTTTGAAATTCTAATGAAATAAAGTGCACAATTAACCTACAAATAGTAGAGATTATGATGGAGACACGGGCTGATACACGACTCGTTACACGGCCGTGTAACGAGTCAGGGGAACTTCCAGAAAGACACATGGCCTCTACACACGGCCAGAAGCACGACCGTTTATTCGATTAGGAAATCCCACAGAGGCATACACGGTCTCCATACACGGTCAAGAACACGACCGTGTATTCGATCAGGAAATCCCACAGAAGTATACACGGTCTCCATACACGGTCAGGAACACGGCCATGTATTCGGTCAGGATTGTTCACAGAATCATACACGGTTGGGAGGCACGGCCGTGTACACGACAGAGAATAGACGTGTATAGTAATATTTATTTCCACGTGTACGTGTATATTTCCCTTTTTACGTATTTTTACAGGGTAGTATAAATACCGATGTTAGGTTATTTTAGGGTTACATTTTATTATCCATTTGAAATACACTTTTGAGAGAGGATTTTTATCCGTTTATCGGTTGTGCGCAACCAGATTTCACCAAAGAGTAATTCTTTGTTGTTGTGAAACCAATCCATAATCGAATTCGTTTCGTTACGCTATCCGCGCTGCGTCAGTTGGTATCAGAGCAAGGCTGTTTCCTGTGGAGATGTCAACTCATCAAGGCGATGACAGCGGTCGTGTTCTTGACAGTGTTCAAGATGCGAGGTCACAAGGAAACCATCAGTGGGTTCCAAGGGCAGAGTTCGACGCGATGCATCAGAAGGTCGAGCGTATGGAACGGCGCCTTGATGAATTGATCGAGCGTTTCGACGCCTTAGCGGTAGACCCCAATAGGGTTGGGGGTGTTGTTAGGAATCCGCCACGTGCAGCGGAGGAATTCGGTGGACGTATAATCCGACCTGTCGTTGAGAACAGGTGGGAACGTGTAGGGGATGAGGATTCCAGCGAGGAGAGTGATGATACGTATGGGAGTAGGCCACAGCGAGGGCGCGGTGGTAGAGGTGGTGGTTATCGGATAGCTCATTATGGGAACCATCATAGAGATGGTGACTACCGGAGGAACCGTGGAGGTTATGATCAGGGGGACGGAGGAGACTACCGCCTGAAGGTTGATATTCTATGGTTTGATGGTAGCCTCAATATCGAAGGCTTCCTCGATTGGATTGCGGGAGTGGATCGATTCTTTGACTACATGGAAATTCCCGAAGACCGCCGAGTGAGGTTGGTGGCGTGCAGATTAAAGAGTGGCGCTTCGGCATGGTGGGAGAGGCTGCAGAGCAGGAGGTAACAGGAAAGAAAACACCCGGTGAGAACATGGTATCGTATGAAGTAGTCGTTGCAACATGATTTCCTCCCGCCGGACTATGAGCAGATATTGTTCCAACAATATCAGCGGTGCCGCTAGGGGCAACGCTCAGTGCATGAGTATACGACGGAGTTTATGAGGTTGGCCGAACGGAATGACTTGAGGGAGAGCGAAGGCCAGCAAGTAGCACGGTATGTGGAAGGACTGAAGCTCTAAATTAAAGATAAGATTGGAGTTACAATGGTGAGGACCCTAGTAGAAGCAAAGAATTTGGCTCTCTGGGCGGAGCTAATGTTGCAAGAGCAGGGAAGTAGATATGGAGGAGGAAGGAAGGGATATGTCGGTGAAGCTGTGGGTAGTGGAAGTAAGTCGGGATTTAAGAAAGGTAAAACTGCTGTATACAAGCCTACTGAGGACAGTACCAAGAGAGAAGAGAAAAGTGAGGGAAAGAAGCCGATGGAACATAAGGGAACCCAGAGGCAGAGTAACCCCTATGCCAAACCTATCTTGGGCAAGTGTTTCCGATGCAATTAACCGGGTCATCGGTCAAACGAATGTCCTGCTAGGAGAAGCGTAAACATCCTTGATAGGGAAGAGGATGAGGAGGTTTGCTGTGAACCTGACGGAGAGAAAGAGTATTATGAGGAGGAAGAAGAAGCAGCAGAACTGACTTATGTGATTCAGCGCATGATGCTTACCTCGAAACAAGAAGAGATTACACAGCGACACCAGTTGTTTCGCACAAGGTGTACTATCAAGGGGAAGTTGTTTGAACTAATAGTAGATAGCGGGAGTTGCGAAAACATCGTAGGAAGGGAAGTTGTGAAGCAGCTGCAGCTACCTATCGAGAAGCACCCGAACCCGTACACCATTGGTTGGATTAAAGCGACCGAGAAGATTGAGGTCAAGGAGAGATGCAGGGTACCTTTCTCAATAGGGAAGTACCGCGATCAAGCATTATGTGATATTGTAGACATGGATGCTTGTCACATCTTGTTCGGGAGACCATGGCAATTTGATGTGGACGCACAACATGCGGGTAAAGAGAATGTATACAGATTGGAGAAAGGGGGTGTGAGGTACACATTGTTACCATTGAAAAGGGAAAGACGCGCGAAGGAGAAGAGAGTTGAGAGTCGTTCGTTCCTAATCGTCACTCAATTAGAGAAGGAAGTGATGGATGACCTGAGGGAGTCGCGAGTGGTACATGCCCTCATAGTAAAAGATGTGGCAGTTGGAGAGAAGGAGGTTAATGGGGGAGTACCGGAGGTAGTAAAGAGTCTACTGGAGGAGTTTAAGGAGGTGGTTTTGGACGATCTACTTGAGGGTCTACCACCTCTGGGAGACATTCAACACCAGATAGACCTGGTGCCCGGAGCAAGTCTCCCAAACCTCCCACATTATAGGATGAGTCCCAAGGAGACCGAAGTTCTACAGGAGAAGGACCAAGAGCTTTTGGACAAAGGGTTTATCCGAGACAGTTTGAGTCTATGTGAGGTTCCGGCCTTGTTAACTCCTAAGAAAGATGGGAGCTGGAGGATGTGTGTTGATAGCAGGGCTATCAATAAGATTACGATAGGGTACAAATTCCCCATCCCGCGCATCGAGGATATGTTGGATCGATTAAGTGGGGCCACCATTTTCTCCAAGATAGATTTGCGGAGTGGATACCACCAGATTCGGATCCGTCCCGGAGACGAATGGAAGACAACATTCAAGACCAAGGAGGGGCTATATGAGTGGCTAGTGATTCCATTTGGTCTTAGTAACGCGCCAAGCACTTTCATGAGAGTAATGAACTAGGTATTAAAGCCCTTTAATGGTCGTTTTATTGTTGTGTACTTCGATGATATCTTGGTATTCAGTAAGTCTGAAGAAGAACATCTTGAGCATTTGAAATGCGTTTTATCTGTACTGAAAGAGAACAAACTGTTCGCCAATCTTAAGAAGTGCACATTCATGTCAAAGCGACTATTGTTCCTTGGGTTCATAGTCAGCAGTGAAGGGGTGAGGATGGATGACGAAAAGGTGAAAGTGATTAGAGAATGGCCTGTTCCAAGAACCGTTACTGAGTTGAGAAGCTTTCTCGGCTTAGCTAGTTTCTACTAGAGATTCATTAAGCACTTTAGTACAGTCGCTGCCCCCTTAACTGAGTGTTTGAAGAAGGGTAAGTTCCAATGGAGCGAAGAAGCTGAAGCGAGTTTCACAAACTTGAAGAAACGATTGTGTGGCGCTCTTGTATTAGCGCTACCAGATTTTGAGAAATTATTTGAGGTGGACTGTGACGCCAGTGGAGTTGGAGTTGGAGCGGTACTGTCACAGGAAAAAAGGCCAATCACCTTTTATAGTGAAAAATTGTGTGAAGCAAGGAGGACTTGATCTACATATGACAAGGAGTTCTACATCGTGGTGAGAGCTCTTAAAGTATGGGAGCACTACTTGATTGGGAAGGAGTTCATTTTGTACTTTGACTGCAAGGCTCTTAAACACTTAAGTGGCCAAACCCGGATTAGTAAGGACATGCACGCCAGGTGGATTGAGTTCTTACAAAGGTTTCCTTTCAGACTAATGCACAAGTCGGGTGTGCAAAACAAGGTCGCGGACGCCTTGAGTAGAAGAGCAGATGTCCTACTTACTTTAAGTGCGGACATTGTTGGTTTTGAGAAACTAAAGGAGCTATATGAAGGGGGTAGCGACTTCAAGGAAACGCGGACTAAGTGTGCCAATAGAGAACCGTGTGACGACTACCATATCCATGAGGGATACTTAATGAAAGGGAATCAGCTGCGCATGCTTGAATCTTCCTTACGGGAAAAGCTTATCCGAGACCTGCATGGTGGTGGATTGGCGGGGCATATGGGCAGAGATAAGACCTTAGCTGCAGTTACCGAAAGATATTTTTGGCCTCTGTTAAGGAGGGATGTGTATAGGATCGTGGAAAGGTGTTATATTTGCCAAGTGTCGAAAGGGCATACCCAAAACACTGGCCTATATACCCCTCTTCCCATACCGGCAAATATTTGGGAGGACTTGTCGATGGACTTTATACTCGGTTTGCCTCGTACCCAACGAGGTGCTGACTCTGTGTTTGTTGTAGTTGACAGGTTTTCCAAGATGACCCACTTTATCCCCTGCAGAAAGACCGCTGATGCACGAGAAATTGCACGGTTATTCTTCAAGGAAGTGGTGCGTCTACATGGGGTCCCAAAATCTATTACTTCCGACAGAGATAGCAAATTCCTTAGTCACTTTTGGAAGACTCTCTAGTACATATTTGATTCATCTCTGAATTACAGTAGCACCGCTCATCCTCAAATCGATGGTCAAACAGAGGTAACTAACAGAACCCTCGGAAACCTCATTAGAAGTATTTGCCGTGAGAAGCCAGGGCAGTGGGATCAAGCATTGGCTCAAGCTGAATTTGCCTACAATAGTTCCGTCCACCGAACTATTGGGAGGTCACCGTTCTGAGTGGTATATACCAAAACACAACAACATGCGCTGTACTTGATCAAATTACCCAAGGACATGGTGGGTGATGTGGCTGCTAAACATAGGGCGGGGCAATACCAAACCACTGCAGCGGAAGTCAGACGAAAGATAGAGGAAGCCAATACCCGATACAAATGGGCTGCGGATAAGCATAGACGGAAGAAACTCTTTGCCGTGGGCGATCAGGTAATGGTTTACCTTCGGAAAGAGCGTTTCCCTGCAGGTAGATATGGGAAGCTCTAACCCAAAAAGTATGGACCTTATGAAATTGTGCACAAGATAAACGACAATGCATACGCCGTACAACTTTCTAAAGATATGAACATTTCTTATACTTTTAATGTCGCGGATTTATCACTTTTCCACCCCAATGACACACCGTTATATCCTGACGAGAACTTAGGGTCGAGTTCTCCTTTGGTGGGAGAGAATGATGGAGACACGAGCTGATATACGGCTCGTTACACAGCCGTATAATGAGTCAGGGGAACTTCCAGAAAGACACACGGCCTCTACACACGTCCAGAAGCACGGCCGTGTATTCGATTAGGAAATCCCACAGAGGCATACACGGTCTCCATACACGGTCAGGAACACGGCCGTGTATTCGATCAGGAAATCCCACAGAAGTATACACGGCCTCCATACACGGTCAGGAACATGGCCGTGTATTCGGTCAGGATTGTTCACAGAATCATACACGGCTAGGAGGCACGACCGTGTACACGACAGAGAATAGACGTGTATATTAATATTTATTTCCACGTGTACGTGTATATTTCCCTTTTTATGTATTTTTACAGGGTAGTATAAATACCGATGTTAGGTTATTTTAGGATTACGTTTTATTATCCATTTGAAATACACTTTTGAGAGAGGATTTTTCTCCATTTATCGGTTGTGCGCAACCAGATTTCATCAAAAAGTAATTCTTTGTTGTTGTGAAACCAATCCATAATCGGATTCGTTTCGTTACGCTATCCGCGCTGCGTCAGATTAGGAAGTAAATAATTCGGAATGGGTTAGGAAAAACAAAAGACACAACCTATAAAGAATAGAGATGATATTTTGCTATCGCTATTAATATCCCTATCGATATACCTGATAATTATATCGTACCATTTAAGAAAAATATATATTGTTAGACCTATTTTATATTATTCAATCTTCACATCGCCTCCATAAAAATTCTTTTATGATGCTTATATACATACTTGTTTAGCCTATACGCATGTCTTATAAGCTAGTTCTTGAGGTAATTACGCAGATTTTTGTGATGGTATGAAAGCCTAATCTTCATCAACTTGTTGCGACGCATCGCATCCAACTTACTCTACTTTGCTTGCAACTATTATCCATCGACGTTGGGTGTAAAGGCCTGAATCGCCTCCCCAAGACCCCAAACAATTTATGTTTAAGCTACTTAAGGTAAGCTTGATTTTCTGAAATAGTGCACAACATATGATTTGTAGGACATTGCATGAGAAAATGAAGTTTTGTCCCAATAAATAGTATAGCAACGTCGGTGTAAAGAACTCATTTTGCGACGCCAAAAATTATCCATGAGAAAATACAAAGAAAAAGGACATCCTTAAATACCACCAAAGACGAATTAAATTGTTTAATTATGGATGATTCTATGGTTTAATCACTTAAAATGATTGTATTGTATAGTCATTTTTTATAAATATTTTATTATTTTTTAAAAAAAGATTTCCTTTATTTCTACTTCAAACAAAAATTCAAAATTTGTTGAACAGTTTTTTTTTTTTTTTTAATGAAACTGTGTTATTCTATGTCTTTAAAATTTAATCCTGTGCCTTTTCTAAGGTCTTAAAGACCTTTTAATCAATTTCATTTTTTTAGTTAACTTTACTCAATTTTTAATTTAAAAAAAAATGCTGTATTGCACTGTAGTGTATCGATAGGACATCACGTACTTTCAGTGGTAAAATTACCACACTGAGGCAACAATGATATGTATAATACATCCGCTCTGCCTCCGTCTACATTCTACCCTATGATGAACCTGTTTGCAATAAGAGAACCCAACATCCAATCTTCCTAAAAGAACCTCTGATATGTCAAAGAACTTCTATATGTGGAACTTTAAACCCCATAATACGACCAAAAGAAAAAAAATTACGATACAATAGATATGATGAGAGTGTTGATGATAGAACTGGGCCTTATAGTTATGAGGCAGTTGAAGCGAGGTGACCCTAGTGCTTTCTTACGATTGGAAGAATGGTTGCCAGTGACACCCATTTTCCTTTTTATCAAATGCATAAAAGAAATTTAAGTATAGCTGAAAATGACAGTAGTTTCCCTTCCCCCCACTGCTTTATCATGTTCATGTTGACTTAGCATTTTTCACACTCATCAGGATGGATTTTTTCTACTATTGGGGGGAATTTTCTGTCGTATAATGTGTTTTTGACACGAGAGAGAGATAGATAATCACTTTTTTTTTTTTTTTAATGCAAAGAAAAGTTAATACCAAGGTCCAGTTGGTTATTTTCATGGAATAAGCTTCCCCCATACAATACAATTTTGTTATGATTAACGTGAACGCTAAGCCATTTTGAGAGTAAGGTGAGAATGCGTTAAATGCATATATATATATATATATATATATAAGATTATAGTGTAATAGTGTAGGAAGCATGGTGGAGAATAATTACGGCGCTAGGAAAATGCGGGGTGGTATCGTCGCATTATATTGATTTGATATTTTTCCTACCAAGTTGGCTGTACGAAATGGGAAGTGCCTTTTAATCCCGATGAAAAAAAAGAGTGGCTTAGAGTAGCTAGATGAGGATTGAGGAAGAGATTCATTAAAGAATTGGTGCTTTTCAACTTCCTCGTCAAGTTGAAATTTTTTTCAGAATATGTTTAATTGGCCCTTGACCTCCCTTAGATATCAACCACACTTGAACACCAATAGCTGCCTCTTGGTCGAAATTTCCATACTATCCCCATGTAACATGCATATTGGCACACCATACAGATATGTGGCACGATTTCTTTTCTTTTTAGGGTGATACTGTAACGCGAAGATGTCTGGGTGCAATAAGAAAGTATAATACTAATTCATATTTACCAACCTAAATTTATATCAAGTTTACTATTGATGCTGTCAGGTAAAAGGAAAAAAAGAAAAAGGAAACATATGTCATAAATTGAAACTTGAGATTAAGCTTCTTAGAGGATTACAAACTAACTGATACATTAGAGAAAGAAGAATATTGTTTCGTTTCAATAATTACTGAATGATGACAGTATTTTGTTTTATTATTTCCAATACGATACTGCTATAAATGTAAGTTTACTAACAGTTCATCATCCACCAATATACGGCAGGTACATTAGACTTGCCATGGCTTCTTGCATCCATACTTCCTCTTCTTGCTTCATCGATATCTGTAAGATCCAAAACATAAATAATCATCATTTATATTCTATTCATAAATAAATTATTCCCTGCACGTTCAAATAAAATAAAACCATATACATACGAGTCTAATACTATTAATATACGTCTCCCAAAGGAATATACACAAACTAAGAACTAAATTATTTATTATTATTATTATTTTATCACGAGCACCAGCAGCACACAATCATTAATCATATGAAATTTTATAGTTTATTTAAATTTTACTTACATACAATTTTTATCTGAGTGCTCTAGATATAGACTCTTGTCTACGACCACATGAACTGTTATAGGAAAATTGATAATTTACCTGATGAATAGCGTCGTCACAGAAGTACAAGTCGTTCTGCAGTAAAGGAGTTTCTTGCTTGGGAATGGCTGTCATTTCTGCTTCATCGGTTGTTTCATTATTCCTAGCAAATCGTCCACGAACTCTTACTCGTCTGTCCGCTAGTGTTTTGCGACATGCATACTGCGCACGCACATATAACATCAAAATATTTCACAACGTATATCAAGTCGCAGTTTGGTATTATAAATGATCATTTTCACAGCGTATATATATGGTTTATCACCATCACCTGTTGTCAGCTACCGCATTATTCATCTCCCGTTATCAGTTATTGCTAAAAAAATATTAGTAACCACAACCTCTTGAGATTAATTATGATTTTACTTCGGAAATTCAACATTTTATTCCAATAAATTTATCGAAAATTCGAGAAAAATAAAAACTAGTTTTTTACAAAGCAAACACACCCATGTGTGTATATAATCTTAACTATACCTTGATTGTCTTGTTGAAGTTTCTTTGGTTTCTCTTCTTCAAGTACCTCAGAATCCTATCCTTCCTTTCTTCTGCTGAATATCGTCCAACCTTCATGCTCGTGTCTTCCGTGAGTGGCATCCGTGGAAATTGAATCCCCTATACATAAATATTATAAATATAATTCAATTGCGACAACAAAGCCTGCAATACGCGGTTATCCTAATAATTAAACTGAATATTGATTCCTAGTAATACATACCCCAACATGGCAGTTTACTTGAGATGCGTTACGAAAAGTGTTGAATTCCGGCATGAAATCACAGCATTCCCCACTAAATTCAAGTGTTTCCTGGTCTGGCTGATAATGGTTATTACCATATCCACCATTATTACCACAATAATTCTGATGAGCACCATCAATACCACACGATTCCAAGTACTTAAGCTCATCATCTTCCAATGTGGACAGCAGTGTATGATCAAAACTAGCAAATTGATTGGGTGGCATCGACATATTTACGTTGCATTTGGATTCGGGTGTCGACACATTATCGACAGTGTATCGCGGAGTTTGATCAAACAAGGGAAAATTTTCTTGATCGCCCTTCCAGAGCAACCCGGTTGGCATTATTGCAGTTTGGTTGCTATCTAAATACGGAGGGCATTGACAGAATTCGGAGGAGAATGTGAGATCAGAGTAAGATTGATTGTGAAGTGATGCCATGGATATTGATAGTTAACAATATGGGTGTATGTGAGAGGAAGTGAAAGGGCTTCAAAGTGTGCTTCGTGAAGTTTATTACTTAGTCACTTGTACTGTCTAAGTAAAGCCCTTTTCTTATATATATATATATATTATGTATGTATTGATTTAACTTTGCTTTTTGGGCAAGTTGTCTTGTGTTATACTATGTTCGTTTCCAACAGTGCTGTTTTGTTATTATCGTTATTCCTATATTACTTCTATTATTATTATTACTGTACTTCTTTCTCAACTATTTTTCAGGGGTTAGATGTTTACTCAAATGCTAGCAATTAGCATCTTTCATAATATAGGGGTAAAATAGGAAAAATAAATCACCAAAATATGAAAATAGCGGCCGGGGTGTCAATATCTTCAAGATCAAGGACTACATGTTGGAGAATCGAAGAACTTGTCCAAGTGGAGTTTCGATGAACCGAACTCAAAATTGTTTAAACAACTTTATTTAGATGAACTAAGATATCATCCGAATGAAATGCCAGTACATGTGTCAATATTTTCTATTTTCTATTTTTTATTGTTTTTTAATAATATTTTCTAAATTCCAAATATAAACTAACTATACAGAAAAAAAAGTCCATTCACGATAGCCCAATTAAAAATCTCTAAATTTAATTCCCACATAACAGAATACTCCTATGTAGGAAACAACTAATAAGTGACTTAGAATGCAAAATAATACATATTTAGATTTCAATCTCTAGATTGGCTTGATCCTTAGCTCTTCGTTCGAGAAGACCTCTTGTCTCTATGTATTATTCCTCGGCTATGAGCTCCGCATGCATTGCAGAGCAAATTAAAGCTTTGTCTAATATCAATACCATCAAGAAGACAGTTACTCACTCCCTTCTTCCCTCAACTCCCTGTTTACATGTAGTAAGTGATAATACACAGGATGTCATAACAACACAAAATATTAAGATTATTTATTTATTTATTTATTTTTGTTTTATCCAACTACTATATATATTATTACAAATGTAGAGAAGTGGAATTGAATTTGCCTCATCCGATAGAGGATGAGCATTGATACCGCCGAATTACATAAAAGAGTTGGTGATTATTCTCTCTTCTGAAAGGAAAATTTTAAATCCAGGGTGGCCTCTCTCACCGCCATTTTCATCTCTACTGAAATCACTTCCACATGCAATGGGTGAAAACTGTCATATAAGAAATTTAGCACAAGATCCAAGGGAGACACAATCCGACATACATGACCGCTATATGGAATAGCAACCACCACATGTTCGACGACTTTGTTCCTTACTCCGTCCGGATTGAAAGTGTGGGGATCTAGTCCGGAATAAAATGGCAAACCTAGTAGGAACTGCTTTTCACAGTTTCAGGAATCAAATTCTGATCTTTCTATTCAATAACAAAGCTACTCCTCTTTTCCTTTTTCTTTTTCTTTTTCTTCAAAAACTAGTTTACTCTTCATTTTTCAGTTGGGAGTACGGTCGATATCTATATGTTAAAATCATGCAATTTGCCCTCTAAACTCTTTAAAAATAGTGGTTTTTGAACCAAAATTTTGCTACTTTAGGGAGCATATGATATTGAAGAGGCGAGGGGCGAGGGAATGAAAGCGTTTTCTGAGGAGTTAGAGAAACGTGCATAGATTTGCTTCAAGATCATCTTTAAATTTTGCGATGCTAGATGAGATGATATATAAAATACATATATATAGGTGTTTGGTCAGTAACCAAGTTGAAGGATGTGCATTTCCATAATACTTTTATAAGAAGAGAAAGATCTACTTTCATCATACTTTATACGATAAACTGAGATATTATCTTTAGTAAATAGATATTATCCAGGCCAACTACGGTGAGGCATATGTTAACTTGCCAAGTTCAACATGTTTGCATGGCTCTAATTTTGGCTCATTTTTTTTTCACTATTTTTTTCCCCGTACACTTATATCTTGGTTTTCAATAAATATCAAGTACAGAATTTCCCATGGGATTTTTAGAGAGTATAGTTTTTGTGAAACCTAATTTCATTAACCAACTATTTATACATATTATAACTATTTGAAAAAGGAAAAAAAAAATAAACTTAATATACTTTATTAGAAGATATTAGAATATAATAGCCTTAGCACAAAATTTCAATTATCATCATGGGTGATGCATTAAACTTGTAAAGCATTAGTTGCATATAGAATGTAACTTTAGTATCCTTACAGTTAATAAGCTGTACGAAATGGCTACAAGGGATTCCATAAAATCTTGACCTACTTATAGGCCGAGAATCCAACACATGGGCTTGTTTTTTGTTGGTATTGGGCATCCCAATGTTTCTTTTCCCATGAGATGCTGCCTTTACCTTTGCCCCAACTCATTGGCCTGCACTTAAGCTGCATTGCCGTGAATTTTGTGATCTTATTTATTAGCATTGACTATGTTGATTTTAAAGTAGAATTATGCTTGTCTTCAAGATTATTATTTTACTCGGTACAAATAAAACATCCAATACGAAAAATGCTACGAAATTAAAATCAAAACACACAAGGCACTAGAAACATTAGTTTGGGCATTCATTTGCAAACCCCATTGACCCTACTAACTTATATAGATTGCATTTTACGGCTGCTCCTTCTTCCATCGGGATTTTCTAGTGCTTAATGTATTCAAACTACTAACCAATAAAATATAAAAGTTAATATCAAATGTTAAACTTAAGCCAAGACTCTATTGTCTAATGGCATGAAACATTGATTTACAGGTTGGATAGATTAAGTTTAAATCTTTGCTCTCCATTTTAATCATCAAAAAAAAGAAAATGTTGAACTTACACTTTTAAGTTCATCCCTATTTAATAAAATGATTGCTCGATGTGTTTTGAATAAAGCTATAGTCACAAGTGGAGGTAAGCATAAAACCTTTACCTATGTGTCCCTACATAGTTAGCTAATTCTAGGGTGGACATTAAATTTTATAAGATAGGTTCTGAATTTAAATATTCACCATATCCCATAAACTATTATAACTTTTATATTTTAGGTTACGTTTTACCTAATATACCAAATATCGTTGATAAGTATAATTGAGTATCAAATATAATAAAAATTAAATTAAATTAACTGATAATCGGTTATTTTAGCTCAATATTCGATAGTTGATAAAGATAAGTAAATATATTTTGCATCAAGTTAATAATGTTTTGTTATATGTGTTTTTAGTTTGATACCTTCCAGTGTTTGTTATTATTTATTATGTTTTTTGTGATGAGGTTAAAATATTTGGATTATTAATAATAATAATAAAAGCTTATAAATTTTATAATAAATCCGTAGACCATAAGACAGCTTCCAACTTTAAATTTTTTGTGCATGCATTTACGAGGAGAATAAAGATGCTAACCTATCTATATACCTAATATCCCCCATAGCCCAAGCCACAAGCAGTATATGAAATTTGAAACTTGGAGGAAGACGCGTTTACGGTTCCGTGAAGAGATCAAAGTTTAACTTTATCTGGCAAATTGCCACGAAAAGGGAAAAGTGGAAGATTGGTTTTTCTGAAGCAATCTGGCATCAGGTTCCTGAGGGGTCACACCTGCGTTTGCCCCCACAAGGCTTCTTTAACATCTCCATCTCTATCTTCGGTCAAAGATATCATCCACAACTACAACTCGAACCAACTAAATTCAAAGCTACTTTTGTCCTGCCTACATTTATTTGCTCCGACAGATTAATATGCTCGGGCTTGTCGCAAGAAAGTAGTTTGTCCTGTTCTACTCTACTCTTCCCAAATTATCTAAAAAATAGTATTTGACTCATCTAGAGTCTAGACTGATTGCTATTTGCTTGTACTAGAAGGATTCGTTATATTTAAACTCACTCACTATGCTATTTGTTTAAAGATTATTTAATAAATCTTAATTAACTTGGACATCCTATTAATTACATTCTCTTTATAAGCATATGATTAGAGGAGACCCAAATAGAAAAATCATTTAGCAATACAAAAACTTTGAATTCACAAAAAGGTATGAGATATTAGAGTTTTCAAGGATAGAATAATTTAGTGTATATTTGAGAGGGAAAAAAAAAAAAACTCCTTAAATTTTTTAAATACTACTATACTTACATCAATTGAAAATAAATTATATTGATATACACTTATAATCATTAACCTTAGGGGGTTAATATAGTAGTTAAAAGTCAAGATGCTCGCATAATAATTTGTATAACGTCTTAAATATAAAGGACACATCTTGTTGCTACTTACATAGTAGAAACTATATTGAACCCGTATCATGTACTCAAAGTTAGCTAGTAACAATATAGTTGTACCCCTTTGTTACACAAGAAAAGGAAAAGAAAACGTTTGAAATCAGTTTTTTGGATTGATTCGTCGTCTGATTTACAATTGATATGCAGATCAATTCAGGCAATGGATCAACTTCAAAAATTGTTTACTAATGTAAAAAATTGACTTTGTGTTCTATCGGAGAAGAATTTTTCCTGTTTTAAATATTCTGCAAGAGATATAAATATAGTATTTTAGAAATTCAAGATCAATATGTAATTTTGATGATTTATTTTGCCTTCCATGTAGGGACAACATTTTGAACCCGAGCATTTTCTTACAATTTAGTGTCTATCTGGATCAAAGCTTTTTATCCACACATACACCAAAAAGGGTAAGATAAATACAAATATAAACCAGTTGCATAGACAGCGAGAAGAGCCATACGCAGTGCTGAACCAATTAATGCCTAGCATGCCACGCACCAACCTTAAAACGCCTAGATTGAACAACACAGAATGGGAGCAAGGAAGAGGGGGAAAAAAAGAAGATACTTGATACTTACTATCAATCTGGACATGTGAGAAGGTTAAGGTGTAAGAAGTCGAACCGGAGTAAAGTGGGGGTAAAACCGGTGTTAATTAAAAAAACATAAAAATATTAGTTATATTTTTATAATAATATACAAATAAATATTACTTACACAGTCAAATCCATATACATATTTTACAAACTTATTTGGAAGCAAAAATAACATAAACCAAACTAAATCATATACTTTATAATAATAATTTTATATAGATCTTTTTTTTTTTTAGATGCACATATTAAAGATATGTATTTTTTGAGGGAACTGAGTAAAATTATAATAATGTAAAACTTTTATGATTGTATTTTTTTCTAACATGATAATAAATCTTCAATGTAAGACTAATATTTGGTTGCTTTCCTTACTTTGTTACTCTCACATTGCTAATTTATCAATATGTTGAGAAGATAACATCTATAAAATGAATCCTCATGTACACTAATAAACCATAATGGTTATGCATTCATTGCATTAAATGCCTTGAACTGTTTGTGAGTTAAAACTCAAAAATGGGTTATCAATTTAGTAAAAAAAAAATAAGTTTTTTTTTTTTACTGTTTTGTAGAAATAGGCAACATAATCGAGTCAATTAAGTCCATCTCATTCATTCAAAAAAGGGACTGTTTTGTAGAAATAGGCAACATAATCGAGTCAATTAAGTCCATCTCATTCATTCAAAAAAGGGACCTAAAGCTTGGATTGGCTTGCTCTCTTGGCTAGTTTCGATTGAATTGGGTTGAACCAATTGAGTCAATCTAGTTTTAACAACATCGATCAAGACTACTTTCTTTTATATTTAAACATGTGAATTGGCCCGTTTTGAATCAAGTAATTCCAAGAAGTAGCTCGAAATCAAGGGAAATTCTAATTTTGCCTAAGGATGCAATTGGACAAATCATTATGGAGGTCAAAATATGACTCAAGAGCATACATGGGAATAGGGTTCAACTTCTAGACAATTGACTCCACAATGTCTAGATGCTAGAGGGGGCAAAAACACCCAAAAGGCTAAAGTATCAAGTGTTTGAGTAGTATACCCAACAATGTCCAAAAGCCACAATGCAAATGAGGTAACTTTGTTTTCCTTTCTTTATTTAGTTATTTATCTTTCTTAAATGACTCTTTTACCCTTGTTATCATTGGATTAGGGTTTATTATCAGTTGTAAGATTGTTATTTTTATTCATGGATTAACAAAATTGCATCACAGGTCTAGGCATTAGATTGATTAAGTTGCTAACAAAAGTAGTTGTAATTGATATGGACTTGTCCCGTATCATGTATGTAAACTAGCAAGTATAACTTTAATCCTACCTAATCATTCTTTACTCTATTTTATCTTTATCTTGCTAAGTAAGTGTAACTTTAGTCCTATCTAATCATGCTTTACTCTACTTTACCTTTATCTTGCCTGCACTCTAAAAACCCAATTTACCAAATAAAATCAGAAGCAACTTTCAGTAACATGAGGAAAAACTCTAGGATTTTTATAAAATTCTAAAAAACAATAAATTTTATAAAGACATGTTAGAGTTTTATAATACCCATTCCAAACTCACTCTGCCGTCGCTGTACCCTGAATCACCAGTTCCATGGACATCTTTATGTGTGCTTACACGTGTGTATGCATATACATAATAGCAGGTGATGTTGAGGATCTGGCAACTAAACCATCTTAATTATAAGCCCAATCAAACCCACACAAACGGATCTCCGGAGACCTACCCAGGTTACTATTTTCGTTTACCAATCATTTATAAAGCATTATCTCCTCTCACCATTATATTACTCAAAAAGTAGTCAGGCTTCAACAAACCCATGTTCACGCACATCGCATGCAAGTGAACATAAGCTGATTCTTTGGCATAAGATTTAGAGGACTTTTTCCTATTTGCACAATTTACGAATCTAGAATAATTCTGATGTTCTAGTACACTACTTTTATATAACATGGCAACAATGATCCATAATAATAGATATGTCATGCCTTTTATCTACACATGCAAGCCCTTTCAGTCCTCTCAGGGCAGCCTGTCTCCCCTTTGAAGATTGATTGCGCACGCCCATGGTACTATGTGATGTTTGATTAATAAATGAAGAACCAGCGTCTTTGAAACTTGAATTCTCAATATCAAAGAGCTCGGGGGTGATAAACAACAATATATTATTATGCAACTATCATCTTACTCTACATGGCAAGCTAGCGAAACCGGATCTCTATGGCTTAAGCAGCTCTTGTATCGGCCAAACACCAATTTACATTGGACACCAGCAAAACATGGGATGCAGCAACCTAACATTCGCTCTACTCTATTATATTCTATGGAGATTGAGTTGCACGTAATTGTTCCCTTAGATGAGCAAGAAACTGTCACAACCATTTTGGAGATGCATACTATTTCACTGCTTTGATCTTCTGCAAAGGCATTTTCCAGTACCTGAGAAGAAAATAACATATTGATTACATGAGTCATATTAGAAGGGAACTATTGTTGGGCACTATAAGAGTTTTTGCACCTAATAGATTTAAAATTTTCTTAGTAGGGCTTAAGAAACTTATGTAATTTCAGAAAATGTAAATCTACAAAGATAACCAATATATTTTTATTGAGAAAATCCACTTGCAAAGTTCTTTATCCAACATTTCTATGTATCACAGAACAGCACTGTTCCTAGCCAGTCAAGCATAAAACAAGATACACAAGGGATGAAAGACAAGAAATTGAATAGAGGAAGGAAAAACAAGATTAAAGAGGAAAACAGGATACCATGCAACCAAGTTACAAAAATAAGCTCTGATTATATATAATTCCAAATCCTAAAGATTTTGATTTGCACTATAAGAGAATGAACACACTGCATAAGACCATAGAAAAATTGACCAACCTTATAAAGAGTATCCACCTTTGTTTGAGCAAGGTGATATCCACACATCCAAATATTAAAGCCACTGTTAGTAAAAGCATTTTCACTGGTAGTTACAATACAAAATGTATGAGGATCAACAAGCCATTAAAATCTGAACACCTCCAAAAGCTATTTTATTAACCTAAACTCATAATCATTATACTACACGGTTAAGCTGTATGACAACGAGCAACATACTTGCACAACTTGCTGAAACTAGTTATGCTAAACCTACCTTAATCCAACTTGACTTATACTAGTTAACCCTCCTCCATCTCATTTGATGGAAGACTCCAGAAACAACATTGCCACTTACTCCAGTGCAGCTCACTATAGTCAGCGTCACCAATGGAGTAAGAACCATTAGCACCCATAAGATGAGTTGCTAAACGTATGGTAAAACCACCTACAACATAGAGATGCCTATTGACATACCCACTGTCTCTGCAGTAATATGTAAAGCACCTATGCAACCATTGCAAACCACATGGATGCATCACATACTACGGCAAATGAACTATAGTGACACAAAACTGCTCCCATAACAGTCGCTCAGGACCCAAAATTATCAGTAACCAGCAGCCACTAAAACTACACTGATTCCATTCAATAGATTTTGCTATCGCTCTTTGACCAAGGAGCTTTGGCCAAGATGATGCCACCAAAACAGTTATGCATTTGTAAATATCAACGGGTTGAGTTCTGGGACACTATTAATTGACAAATCAGGCACACTGCATAATTGCAGCATACCAAGGTGATTCAACTGTTTAAAGTTTGCTTTGAACTATCAGCTTAAGGGAAAAAAGAAAAAAAAGAAAAAACAAAAGAAAAACTCTATAAAATGTGATCCATGCTTGGTTCATCAAAACTGGGATGCTATTTTGTCTGCAATAATACTCTTGTTTTTACACACCTATTCTAATTACTTGTATAATCTTTGAAAACAAAACACAACATAATTACACCATAAGACAGAATTAGTGACCTAGGCTATGCGTGAAGGAAAATTTTGCCCATGAAATGCCTACAGAAGATTTTTAGCTATGAATTGGGAAACAGCTTTTGCTCCCCAAGACCAAGCATAGACTTGCATAGAAAAGCAAAGCATCCGTACAAAGAAATGCAAGCACAAGATAACCAACAACATTCAGATTATTGAAACTGATACTTACTCTAGATATAATAATAACTCATGCAGTTTATGAGATTTAGTCCTACAGAATCAATTTGAGATAAAATCAGAATTCTTCACAATGCAAAATTAAAATTGCCACACTGCATCTAGTGCATCTTAGAATATTGAGTTTATAACTCTCCATTTCCCCAAATAAGCTACCACAGTACAAATTTGAAAGAAATAAAAACATTGAATTGACAGAGAACAAGATTACCTTATGTCAAGAAGCATTAAATAAAGATCCTTGTAGCCCTTAATGAACATTACGGTTGAGCAAACCCTGGAAGGACAAATACAAGTCCTTGTTTTCTGTTCCAAAAATTTCCTCTGCTTTCCTTAGAGTTTCCTGATGCAATTATGAAAACAACCAATTCAAGACACAGATGAAAATACAAATGTTTACCCATCCAATTTTGGGTAAATGATCAAACAATCTTTCACCTCTCGAGTTTGCTTCTGAGCATTTAATTCCTTGATGTTAGCCAAGAAAGCACTAAACTGCTCATAAGATAGGCGGGTCCTGTATCAAAGAGCACAAAAAACAGATCACAAGAGCATGTCAGATACAATAGAAAAATAGCACAAATAAACCTATAAAAAACACTCTGTACCTAGCTTGACGGAAGAACTCTTTTCCATCAATTCGAGGAGTGCGGGCTAAAAGAAATGGAGAAAACAAAGTTACCATTGCAGGAGAATATAAGCTATACTCTATTCAAGTTGTAGTAGCAAGAGGATACAGCTATAGAAAAATAGCACAATCTCATTATTATAAGGGTCTTTAGATAAAGTGCAAAGAACAAACAGTAATTATTTATCCAAAAGAAAACAAACAGTAATTGAGGAGAATAATGTCTCCTAATTGACATACATGGTAAAGAACGTGCACGGGGAGGGGAGTTTGCTGCTGATGACTGCTGACTTGATGAATACCATGAAGACAATGCCCGCCCTTCATATTGTGATTTTGAAGGTGATGCTGCACCCGAAGTTTTCTGGGGTGACCCAGCAGCAGAATATCCTCTAGGGGAGCCAGCAGTGGATATGACTTTTGGGGTCCCTGTTGGAGTGAGTCTTGGTGTAATATAAGGAGTGAGGGAAAATCTTTGCATGGCAAGACGTGAGCCTGTTTTCAAATTGAGGGAAGTTCACATAAAGCATAGGAAGGTAAAAACAGAGGTAATTTGGAGAAATAATTGTTACTTTTGTAAAATTGAGGAAAACAGGAGTGGAACTATTCTATAGGAATTATATTCAGTTGATCTACTTTAATAAGAATTGCCAAGAAAGAAGAGTTACATTTCTTGTTCTCCAATGTTGATTATCTTGAACTGCACCCTTGTTACCCCCAACATTCAATTATGAGACACCCCTTGAACCTTGCTGGAGGTGCTTAAGTCTACCTCAATACGGCTTGGGGATTTTCAAAGGTTTATCAACTTGGCATTGCCCAGTTGCCAGCTGATGCAATGACAAGCAATATTTCTTTCCCAATTGCAATATTCTACACATTTATATGCTGTCTATACAGTTGGACATCAACACCATTCTCCTATTCAACTAATTTCACAGTTCATGAAGCTTTCAGCATCAAATTTCAAACTCATTCTGAAAATTATGTGAGCAACAGAAAGGTATTTATGTTATAAGAGTTATTGAGGTGCTTAAGCCTGGAAAGAGAGCAAAAATCCCACATGAAGATCAAATATTAAATGCCTAAAGATGAATTCAATAGGTTGGTAATGTTGGTATATAAGATTGTAGGCTGTTAAGAGCACAATCAAACAGAAGCAGCACAATACCTTCATCACCATTCCCATTTTCACTGGAGACTCCAGAAGAATGTTGGAGCATATAGCCATTTGAATCATCATCTGTGAGGGTATCAATAGTAAATAAAAAGTCCATTCACAACTAGCCAAACTGTGAAAGAGGTGGATTTCTAGTGAAATACAAGACATACATATAATACAGAAGAAATACTACAAGATGCTCCAAGAAGTTCTGTCCTACCTTTGTCAGGATAACATTTAGGTACTGACTGATCACATGTCCCAATATCGACAGTTTCAACATGCTAGGAAAACAACAAAAAAAAAAAAAAGAATTTACCCCCAAAAAAAAGAAAAAAAATTAGAAGAATGATAAGTGCATAAAAAAAAAGATCTTACGGTTGAGTTGTCATCATTGAGTGATTGCATCAATTGTCTCTTAAATGTCTCAAGCTGCCAAAATTCTATATCAGTTGTAATGATCCATAAAGAAAACAAACAGTTAACATGTACTTCGAACATTTGAGTCAGGATGTTTCACATAAAGCAGGAATAAACATAGAATAACTATTTGAGTTGCATTTTTCATCATAAATAGTGAAAGGGTAAATCCTGGGAGGAGAGGGAAAAGAAAAACTTCCAAGTGTGTGTTAAATTTGAACAAACACTAATCCCTGCATACTCCAGCACTGGTGCAGCATTCATTGTAGAGTAGTATTGTCTGAGTATGATTAAAAGGAAAGACAACAATAATACCATATGACTAAAAAGGAACATGAAATAGAAGCTAAAAGGCACAGGATTCATGGAAATGACAGCACAGAGAGAGAGAGATGGAGAGATAAAGAGTGCTCTATAAAACTACCTCATTTGTAACATTGCCATATGAAAACAAAAGATCTATGGAATAATACAAATGAACCTCCCGGATAGAAAATTACATAAAGAACAAAGTGAAAACATTTTCGACCTCTTGTTTCTCCTTAAAGGTACACTTTCTAACTTGTCATAATGGGAAAAAGGCAAGCACTCAATCTTGCAGGAAAAAGAAAAGACAGCCAAAGTAAAAGGGTGAAACCTTCAAAAAGAGACATAATAACAATGACCAGAATTCTTCCCACTGCTTCAAGGTTAATAAAATGTCACTTTACAAGAGTCAACAATATTACAACCCATGTCACATCATCACATGATACAAACTTTACCAGAAATAACCAATTGTTTTTCTACAATACATTTAGGTGATGGAGGCCAGATATGATTATAGTCTATGTGACCTCTAGATATGATTACACATAACAAATAGAAACTAGTTAATACTGAAGCAGGTACCTTTGCAAGATCACGACTAAGCTTCTTCACAGTCATGGACAGTGAATCACGTTCCTTTGAGAGTCTCATCTTCAAGTGAGAATCAGGAAGAATAATCAGCTACAATCTCCAGACAATCAGATATTTCAACTGGAATTTTCAAATCAATATTTTGTACTGTCACTAATATACAAGTTCATAATATGGATGCAGGAACCAGAGTCCAGTATATTTTCAATTACATCGTTTTTTTGTGGCTATCCCATGCTTCTCACTCAACCTTTATTTCTTATGCCAATCCTAAAACCTCAAGTAATATCCACTTCCTCTAAAAGAAGAAAAGAACAGCACATAACAACCTTAATGCAGTCAGTGCATCAAACTTAGCCAATCTCCTAAGATAAATCCAAAATATCCCGCATGGATATTTCATCTTTTGGGACTAGTTACCTATTAAGAATGGAACTTTGCTACCGTGGCTGGAGATTCCCATGATATCCACCATAAGAAAACAATAATCCTGACCCAAAGCTGTAGAGTGAAAAGCAGTCCTTTTAAGTCCAAATAACTGAAAACCTATCTTCTACATAAATAATTCTGGAAGCTTTGTGTATTTTTTATGCATCCTCAGGTTATTACCTGATGTAAAAGTTGCAACCATTAAATTGTTTGTTATAATAATTTCATGCCGCTACTTGCACATTGTGAGTACAATTATCAACTGTAGTACATTTAAGAGCTCCAAACAGAAAATGGAGCACAAAGCAATAGACTTTCTCTCTTCTGATATAAAGAGATACCGAATTGTCCAAATTTAAATTAAGTATTTCCACATAAAATCATCAAAACCACTCTTTAAACCCCTTTTCACCTCAAAATTCGGCCTTAATCGAAACCGATAATTTCAATTTAACCCTAATTAATGGAGGTGAGAAATTAATACAAAAATTAAGAGTATTGGAAAAATAAAATAAAAAAGTGCATACATTTTCATCAAGAACGAGCTTTAATCTGGTCTCCGCTTCCTGGAAAGTGCGTTCGAGGCGAGCAGCTTTCTCCTCAAGCTCGAAGACGACACGGTCCTTCTCGTAAAGCTTCTGCTTCATGCGGCCGACGTCGGATTCGAGCTTGGAGACGCGGGAGGCGATAGCCATGGAAGTGATCTTACGCGCCAGATCCAGCTGGTCGTAGGGGTCGGTCGGTATTACCGAGAGTATCTCGTCCGGAAGGTCGAAATCAGGACCACCGTTGCCCAAACTGCTCTGCGACATACTCGATTATAGATAGAGGGAGAGAAAGTAGAGAGATGATTACAAGGTTTCTTTTCGTTTTTGTGTTTTATTTGAAATTATTACGAAGGGAAGAGAGTGAAGAAATAAGAAGAGTTGGGAGAGATCAAAAGTTCAAAATTATATTTGGAATAAAAACATAAATAAAGGATAAATTATTTGGATTTGGAATATGTTATATTAAGTTTGATTATCGTTCCTCCTATATTTGGAGTTATAGAGAGAGAGAGAGAAACCTAGGGTTTGGTTGGTGAAGTTGGTGATGCGGTCGAGATACAGAGGGGGAGAGAGAGAGCAAAATGCATTTTGAAATATAAATTATTTAGTGTTTTCCCTCCAAATGAACGAAGTATCTTTAATTTTTTTTTTTGGTGGGAAATGAAAATGAAATATATATATATATATATGAAAAGTATTTCAAAGTTTGCAGTTGTCAAGAGGAATAAGACACGTCCCACGCTTATTTGCCATTTTGTCGTACCACAATAGTTAAAAAATATGTAACAAAAAATTAAAATATAAATTCATTTCATAGATTTATATAATAAGTGGTGATCTCGACTTTAACATCAATTTCAAATTCAGCTTGAAAAAAATATTTAAAAAAAAAGCCAAATTTAAATGTTTGGTAAAATAAAAATCAAGCCTACATCTAAGACACGAAAAGGGTGTATTGCTTTTCAATAATATCGTTGTTTAGCATTTTGTGATAAAAAATAAAAATAGTAAGAGATATTTGTAGATATTTATTAAAAGGTAAAATAAAAAGTCAATTTTTTTTTGAAAGAAAACTCTTTTTTTTTTTTTTCCAAATTATAGCCTTGTACATACGAAAAATGGATTATTCTTCAATTGGTAAAAAACTACACTGGACCTTTTTTTTTGTTTTTTTATAAACCGAGCATTGTTAAACTGTTGTTAAGAGTAAAAGAGAAGACTTTTCCCTTCCCTTGTTTCGTAAATTGATAACACAATTATTGAAAAATTGGGAACTTTCATCCATATTTTCTTATAGCTGTGTCCAAATTCCAAATTCAGGTCAACCACACATGACCCTTTCAGCAGAACACGGGGTCAAGGACCCGTTTCCTTTTCTAATAGCCAATATAGCCATGGGTTCTTTCTAAATAATATACATACCATAGTATCCTTAAGAAAGCACTAAAAATTATATATATATATGGTTTCCAGAGAAATACATAGCGTCACCATTGCCAAGGGGAAAAGAAAAACCACCAAAATATACGATGTAAGACTACACGAGTCCTCTTACAAGCTTCATTATCTAAACATAATTAGCTGCTAAAAAAAAAAGAAAAACGTCCTAATAATGCAATGCAACATTATTTCAAAGGAGCCTGGTTTCGTTCCCTGCAATAGGCCTCCGGTCTGACTAGCTAAGCACTCAGCTACTTGGCGTCATGGCATCATATTTATGGATCAGAAATTTGGCTTACTAGTTTAATGAAATATCATCCGTCTAATACGGGCAAACAGTTTGATAAAATCTCTGCACCCACTTCCAGTTCTTCCTCTGTGATGGTCAATGGAGGCACAAGCCTCACCACATTTCCCTTTCCAGCAGTAAGAACGATAAGGCCTGAATTTCGACATGCGTCCACAAGTGGTGAGGCAGACACGTCCAATTCTACACCAACGATTAGTCCTAGACCCCGAACTTCTTTCACACGGGGATTTCCTCCGAGTTTCTGCACCAATATTCGTTTGAAGTAGTCACCTTTCTTTCTGACACTGGCCAAGAAATCAGGATCCGAGATTTTCTCCAGCACAGTTAAGGCAGCATGACAAACCAGTGGTGAACCGGCAAATGTGCTTCCGTGGTCACCATAATTGATGGCGGAAGCAACTTTTTCTGTAACAAGAACTGCTCCAACGGGAAGCCCTCCAGCAAGAGGTTTTGCAAGAGTCATTATATCCGGAAAAACACCATATGCTTCATGTGCCCAAAGATATCCACTTCTACCCAACCCACATTGAACCTGCAGTGCCCATTATTAAGATATGGGTAAAAAGGTAAGGTCGAATCTTTGATAATGAATAGGAAGTATTATTATTCTGACTTATCTAATGCACACACATAGAACAACCTTAATATTGTAGGTGCCACATAATTACTTGTACACATCTCTTTCTTTCATCTATTTTTGTTTTTGTCTTATCCATATCTTATTGGTATCTCTATTGTGTTTGTATTGCATATATTCTACATCTGTCCTACGTCTACTAAGGATTTTGTCACATTATTTTATTAGTATCTTCCAAAACGATAAATCAGACCCTATTTATATTTCTTTACGTATATTAAGGGGGGATCGAGTAATTTTGATGTAACGCTCGCATTTAACAAATTATTCCCTTCTCCATTCTCCCCTATTAATAGATGGGATAGTTATGCAATAACTTATTTATAATTTTAATTTGAAAAAAACAATAACAATAACTCTCATGTTTTCATGTAATTTCTTGACTAAAATTTCGGGCAAGTGAGAATAAATATTTAATAATTTATTATTATTATTATTATTAAGGAGTAAATAATTAACAAAGTTCTTGAATTGTTTCGAATTATTTTTTTTATGTTTTAGACACCCGTATTATAGCTTGTCACCTCCAGTTTTAAATCCGTATCCAGGAGGGTTGAGGCTTTCATTACCTCATCAAAGACAAGAAGAGCCCCCACATCATCGCAAAAACTTCGAAGAGAGTGCAAGAATTCTCTGGTTGCACTGTATATGCCCCCTTCCCCTTGGATAGGTTCCACAAAAACAGCTCCAGTTTTCCCACGTTGAATGGCTTCCTTTGTAGCTTGTATATTTCCATACTCAACAAAAGTGACCCCAGGCATGACAGGTTCAAAAGGCAATCTATAATTTTCTTTGCTTGTCAAAGCAAGAGCCCCCATTGTCCTGCCGTGGAAGCTATTAGTAAAGGATATGAACTCGGTGGCCGGTTCTTTTTCATTAGGATAGGAGTGTCTCTGAAACTTCCTTGCAAATTTGATGGCCGCTTCATTTGCTTCCGTCCCAGAATTTGAGAAGAACACTCGGTCGGCAAAAGAATTTGCCACAAGTTTCTTTGCAAGTTCTATCTGCAGCAACACTACAAAATTTTGTAAGTCACAGTAAGTACATGTAAACCAAGCATAAAGCAATATAGCAGAATTTCTTCTATGCCCATCTTACACATCAAGTAATAGATACATAGACTTCTATGATCAAAATGCCACTAAATCAGATGACAGGTCCTCTCCATATGTCAATGATCAGGCAGAAATTTCAAATAAAAAAATAGATTCTATTAATTATGGTATTTGTATATTAGGATGTTTCTGCAAAATCTATTGACCCGAAATAGTTGACCATGTGAGACACCAAAAAAAAAAAGTCTCAACGAAAAGAAGAGAATATATCATTGTTTATAAAATAAAAGATTGTTATGAGATTATTCTAGAGTTAATGGCCAGAGTCTACTTTTGGTAATATAAATAGTAAGTAGAGCATCTGTAATATCATTTCTCTCGTTAAAAACACAACCAAATAAGCGAATAATCTGCGTATCAGGAAGTACAGGATCAAAAAGTCTATTAACCTGGGGGATAGAGTAGTAAACATTGCTGACGTGAGTCAATATATTGGCCTGCTCAGTTACAGCTTTTACCCAGTCAGGATCTCCATGTCCCAAAGAGTTTACTGCAATGCCAGAGCTCATATCTAGATATTCCTGCCCTTCAACATCATACAACTTGCAATTTTTGCCTCTAGAAAAGACAATAGGCACTCTCCCATAAGTTCCCACCAGAACTTTTGCTTCTGCCTCCATCAACTCCTTGCCTTTATCAACTACTAACTTACCAGCGCCTTCAGGTGCTTTGACATCCACATTAAGACAGGCAGTAACTGCTCTACAGCATTTGGTTCGGACAACAGATGATCTCTCTTTCAGTAGAACACACCGTTGGCTGAAGTTACATGACTCAAGAACTGGGTAATTCAGTGAAATCATTGTAGAGCTCATTGTTTTATTGGAAATTGCTTGATCAGTCAACCTTTAAAGTGCGTCTTTGTTACCAGATTCTGATTCAAAGTGGTAATGTTTCAAATGACAAAACCAAAAAAAACATAATTCATGAAATTGGCAGCACATGAAAGTAGGAAATTTACACAGAAGGATAGGAACGCACATATAAGCTACATTCTGTATATCAAACCATAATTCCAGTTTTTGAGGTTTAACCCTTACAAGAAAGAGCCCAACACCTATGGCTTTGATGACAGATAGGATGTCTGAAATCACATGCCAAACTAAAATGTTTATTTACTCCCTTCATTTTTAATGCCCTATTATTTCTTTTCACCATGTCCTTATCTTCATCTATAGCTTTGAAGTCCTTGCATGAACTATGGTATGAAGTTGT